>JAZDUH010000087.1:4665000-4817500 GCA_036419115.1 Scarus forsteni | reverse complement strand
GATAGGGAGATCATGCTAATGCCTACATTAACATCTATAATGATAATGGGAATGTAATGGGACTGAAGAAATGGCCAAATATGTATCATGTTTGTAATTGTAGTTATTGAGGCTTTGTGACTCCACAGCAGCAGGAAGCCTACACCAAGGATCTAAGACAAGACAAGACAAGAGTCAGAGACGAGTAGAGGAGCAAACAAAAGGGGCAAATGCAGATATGGAGAGAGAGTGTGTCAGTACACATGCTGCAGCATTTTGGACCAGCTGAAGTGTCTTAAGCGACTTGCTGGGACAGCTTGAAAGAAAAGAATTACAATAGTCCAGTCTAGAGGTAACAAAAGCATGGACTAGCTTTTCAACATCGCTCTGGGACAGGATAGGCCTAATTTTAGTTAGATGTTAAGAAGATGAAACAAGGCTGTTCTTAAAATTTGCTTTATGTGAGAGTTAAAGGGTAAATCTTGATCAAATAGAACCCCAAAATTTCTAACAGTTGTGCTTGGTGCCATGCTAAGGCCATCTATGGCAGTTAAATCATTAGAAAACGTTTCTCTAAGGTGTCGAGTGCCCAGCACAATGACCTCTGTCTTGTCTGAGTTAAGAAGAAGAACATTTCTGGCCATCCAAGTTCTGATGTCCTTTAGACATGTGTCTAGTTTAGATCACTGGTTTGTCTCACCTGGCTTCAGTGATACATAAAGCTGAGTATCATCAGTGTAACAATGAAAATTAAAGGAGTATGTCCGCATGATATCACAGAGGGGAAGCACATATATAGAGAAGAGAATTGGACCTAGCACGGAGCCTTGAGGATCTCCATATAACTTACTTTAGTGTACACAGAGGACTTGTTGTTCACGTGTACAAACTGATATCTATCAGATAAGTAGGACTTAAACCTATTTAGGGCAGTCCCTGTAATCCCAAGTAACATTTCTTATCTCTGTATAAGAACATCATGATCAATGGTGTCGAAAGCAGCACTAAGATTTAACAAAACACAGAGAGAAGTCCCTCATCTGAAGCTGAGAGTAGATCATTGGTTACTTTAACTAGAGCAGTCTCTGTGCTATGATGAGCTCTAAATCCTGACTGAAAATCCTCAAGCAGGCTATTGTCTTGAAGGAAGTCGCACAACTGATCAGCCACTACTTTCTCCAGGATCTTTGAAGCAAATGGATGGTTTGATATTGGCCTGTAGGTAGCTAATATTCCCAAATTGAGGTTAGGTTTTTTAAGGAGAGGTTTGATTACTGCTGTTTTAAAAGACTGTGGTACAAAGCCTAGAGATATATTTATTGTCTCCAGCAAGGATGGACAAACTAGGGGAAAGACCTCCTTGAACAGCTTAGTTGGGATTGGGTCTAAAAGGCAGGTTGATGGTTTAGAGGAGGAGATAAGAGAATTTAGCTCCTGAAGGCTGATTGTAGGGAAACAGTTTAATTCAATGTCTGACTACATTTAGTGGCATGGCAGGTTCAGTTGAAGACAGGGAGTTGCTAACTTTATCTCTAATTTTCATAAAGTCCCCACAGCTCAGGGCTAGAGCAATCACAGGCTCAATAGAGCTCTGACTTTGTGTCAGCCTGTCTACAGTGCTGAAAAGGTATCTAGGGTTGTTTTTATTTTCTTTAATTAGTGAGGAGTAGTACGCAGCTCAAGCATGTTGTAAGGCTGTCATGTAGTTATAATGACTTTGCCGCCAAAGTATACGTGACTCCTCCCTTTTTATCGGACCATCACATTCTCTCTAATTTACAGGTTGTTTGTTTAAATGCACAAGTTTCAGATCTAAACCAAGGAGCTGTCCTCTGACGTTTAATACTTTTTTGTCTCAGTGGGGCAATTGAGTCCAAAGTGGATCTGGCAGACTGGCAGAGTCATCAACAAGCTGATCCAGCTGAGTGGGGCTAAAGCTAATATCACATTTATCAGTTGGCCAGTTTGTAGAGTTTAAGGCAGCAGGAATGGCCTCTTTAAATTTAGCTACGGCACCATTGCACACATTTCTACTGCTCACAATTTTGTTTCAAAACACAAAATCCTCTAAGATTTAAAAAGGTACTAAGAAGTGGTGGGATAAAAACGGATTCTCAGGAAAAACTTTTAGTTCATTAATATCAAGGCTATATGCTAAAACCAAATCAAGAATGTGATTGAAATGATGGATAGCTTCACTAACAGACGGAATAAAACCAACTGATTCTATTAGGAATTAACAGCTGACCTAAGGCTGTCACTTTCTTTGTCAACATGGATATTAAAATCACCTACAATGAATATTTTATTAGAGCTAAGGACCAAGTTTGATATGAACTCAGAGAATTCTGATAAGAATTCAGAGTATGAGTCTGGAGGATGGTAAATTATCACAAAAATAGGACTGGCTGGCGGGTTTTTGAAACAGTGTGAGCTAAATTTAGAGCAAGGCTTTCAAAAGAATTATAATTAGCCTTTGATCTATGATTGATTCGGAGACAAGAATGGTAAATAGCTGCTACACCACTACGGCCTGTGTCTCAAGGTACAGTATATGAGTATTTGAATGACAGGGAGGAGTGGATTCATTTAAACTGACATATTCCACCTCACACAGCCACGTTTCAGTGAGACAGAATAGATCAACCTGATTTTCTGATATAAGGTTGTTCATCAATAAAGATTTAGATCTCAGTGATCTCATATTTAAGAGACCACATCTAATTATCTGATGTTTGGAAGCTTCTACATTTAAAGTTTTGATTTTAATTATTTCTATGGTTGACACCTCTTTTATATGTTTTTATGTCAATATCTATGTGAGCTTTGGGTCGGGGAACTGACACAGTCTCTATAGAATAATTTTCATCACTATTACAAAAGCCATTATCATAGTGATGAAGACAACTGTCAGAACAGTAATGGCAGGAAACCTGTCCTAAAGCAAGCGCAGAGGAGCGTGGAGGACTGCAGCTCTGCAACATGGTCTCATCTCTGAGAGGTCAAAAGTATGACTGCCATGTTTTTTGGTAAGAGAGATGCTCCAGCCAAAGTAGGATGGATGCCATCTCTTCCAGTCCGACCAGGTTTTCCCCAGAAGGATGACCAATTGTCAATGAAGCCCACATCATTTGCCAAGCACCACCTTGATAGCCAGCCGCATGTGACTATACATGTCATCACTGGTCAGATCAGGTAAGTGGCCAGAGAAAATTACGGAGTCGGACATTGTTCTGGCGAATGCACACACTGGTTCTATGTTCACTTTGGTTACTTCTGACTGGCGACATCGGGAGTCATTAGTGCCGACATGGAGGACTTTTTTTTTATCAAACTTTCGTTTACTTCTTGCCAGCAACTTTAAATTTGACTCTATGTCGCCGCTCTGGCCCCTGGGATGCACCTAACTATGCCCGCTGACTTCGCTATCTTCACGTTTCTGACTATGGAGTCACCAAATACCAGAGTTTGTTCCCCAGTGGCAGTGTCACCGTCACTGAGGGGAGAAAACCTGTTCAACTGTGAACTGGATGGTGGGTACCGAGTGGGTTTTCGACCTGCGTCTATGCATGCCACGGACAGTGACCCAATCATTACTAGCAAAGCCAAGCTAACGCAAGGAACACTTTTCTTACTTGTGCTGAGCACTGTACTTGATATGACCTAATAGTAAAGTTAGTCTACCATGGAGCCATTTAGCACCTTCCTCAACCTAAAAGCCCTAACACTGAGCCCACAGCTGCTTTAAGGTCTATGTCTTGGTGTGTTTGACCATTTACATCATGTGTTGGGTGTCTATTAAGCAAGGATTTGATTTAGGTTTAATTACAAAAATGAAAAATGTAACTCCTTTTATAAAAACATATATTCCATTAGTCCATCTGGGAAAGAAGCCGATAAATAGTGTTTGGGTCCGGCAAAACCTTTTTAGAAGCATATCAGGCATGTGAATGGTTGATTGTTCTGTCAATCCCATTAATTACAAGCCAGTCATATAATGTAGTAGGCAGGCACTACTGCACTACAGAACGTGAACCACTTCATGAAACAAACTTGTCCAAAAACATGTTTGTAAGTGAAGCAAAAATATCTTATCCAAAACACTTACAGTTTTGTTTGTTATTAACATCCAGATTGTTAAAGTTGCTGCTGAAGCTGTTAGCATCTATGCTAATCTCTGTATGAGCAGTCACTTCCTGCTGTCATCACACTGGTGGCTGCCACTTCTTTCTTGCTTAAAGGACTCTGATTGGGTCATCTATGAGCCAAGCACAATCATTGTAGACTGGAGCTTGGCAAGATGAATCGGCCTGAGTACAGACATTGAATCAGTCAAATCCAGCTGCTATGCAAGGTTACATTCTCCCTCCTCTTTGGAAACAGAACCATAAATTGTTTTTTGAGCATCTCTAATGACAACACATCCTATTGAAGCAATATTGAAGCAGACAAACTATCAATTCTGTTAAGTTACAGCAGTAACTGTTAGTAATAAAAAGGGATACACCGTCTTGTTTTCTTTTCTTGTCTTGCCTCAGTCCCGAGTCCCTGACAAGCAGATAAAGACCATTCTTTCTACTGTGCCTGAATTTGCAAACAATTTGCATTAAGAATGGCTCACAAACATATAGCTCACTCACAACTACAAATAATTCCTCAACGCAATAATTTCATTCACTTAAAAGAGATGTACAAAAGACTCTACTCGTTTTCCAACATCACATCTCTTGCACAAACCACAGCAGAAGTAGTTCAACAAAGCAAGTCCTCTGTTTACCAGTAGAAGATAATATTATGATAGTAGAAAATAACATAACTTGACATGTAAAAAAAAGAATCACAACAAGCACCCAGAACTGTTTAGAGTTGCTGTAGAGTTTATGTGATGACTGTTGGCAGAGGCAGGCTAACACTACCCCATTAACTCTCAGTGTCTGAGCTAAGGTAATTAGCTAGGGTGAGCTCTGTCAGTCTCTTTATTGTTACTGCACACACAGTAGAAAGAATGGTGTCTATCTGCTTGTCATGGACACTGGAGTGAGGCAAGACAAGTAACAAGAAATGCTGGCGTTTCCCTTTAAAAAAATTTCTGAACTTTTTCAAACCAAATGAATTTATTCAAGGTCCATTGAGGATTTTTTGGAGCCTGACAGGCCAGCAGTGGTCAATAAATATTTTATTCATGGTGCAGGTTTAATAATTGTGCAAATCATTCTTTAATCCTAAAGAGCTGCTTGTGTCTGGTTGTGCTTGTGTGTGTGTTTGTGTGTATTATCTGACTCCAGGAGCTGGAGAATGCGGTGGCGGTGGAGCACTTGGAGCTTCAGGAGCAGCAAACGGACCGTAAGGAGCTAGAGGACACCCTGGTGAAGTTAGAGAAACACAAAGAGAAGCTGATTCAGCAAATCAAAACCACACGACAGCTCTGCTATGAAGAGAGCCAGAAGGTGAGGAAACGTGGATGCCAATCAAGTCATGGCCTCTTACTGAGGGGTTCAGAGGAACTTATCTCAGTCAGTATCACTATCTGATCACATATGCTGTGTTCAGCCTGTAAAGCTGCATCATGTCAGTGTTCAAGTCAACTTGTTTTGCTTCTTTAAAATCAACTGTAGGTATCTTTTCCAGCTTTAGTCACTTAAAAGTCAGTCCAAAGGTGCTTTCTGTCTGACGGTGCAGTTCTGCTTGGTTCAGCTGTCCTCTGTTTTAATCCCAGTCTCTTGATTTTCTATTTAGCAGTATCACGAAGGGGTGTGCAGTATTATTGGTATATTGGCATTGACAGATAATTGCCTAGAAAGCTAAATGTTGATGATCTAAATGCAAAAATCTCCTGCTAATGCTTATCTTTATATATTTGAATCAAGAGTGTGGAGTTTTGGGCATCTTAGTCTTAAATGTAAAATATAAAATATTTAATGATTTAGCTTTGTAAGGCAGATGACGCTTGTTTGCACTGTTACTGTTAAAAGAAATATTTAATTTATTTCTGTATCTATATAGATATCGGCCAAATAAGTAAGGACATTGGCAGAGATCCAGTATTGTGCATCCCTAGTGCAACGTTTGATAGTAGAACAGCATAGACAAGGTCATCATAGGGCAATTTAAACTGCTGTAGCGTCAAACACAAATTACACAATTTATCATAAATTCATACTTCAATCAATCAACCAGTCAAATTTAATTTGTATAGCACTTTTTATACAGGCCTTATAATACCAAATTGATTTACATGGGAAATAGAATAAAAAATTGAATAAAAAGCAGACAATTGCATAAAATTAAAATACGCCCCCCATTCCACATATTATTCAGTATTCATCCATAATAAATACATTTACTTGAGGACCTTCTTGGAAATAAATAAGGTGCCACAACACAAGGGGTTTACCTTTCAAAAGTATATTTTCAACAAATATGGCACTAGAGTGCTAGTTTTGTGTTCGGACTGTTGGTGAAGTCTGTTAAGAGTTTAAATACCTTAGAAAAAGTTGCATTTTACATAAAACTTATCTGAATTGCCCTTCAGCCCCCTTGTCCTATCAGTGGCACAGCTGGATAGTGCACTTGGTCAGTGATTGGGAGGTTGCAAGTTCAAGTCCAGCTCCGGACAACACATGGCAATGTGTCCTTGAGCAAGACACTTAACAACCACTTGCTCCCACTGCTGTGTCAGTGGTGTGTAAATGGGCATGAAAGGGCTCAGTTTGTTAGAGATACTGATGGATAACTAACATAGAAACTCAGGATCATCAGTGAGTGAATGTGAGAGTGAATGGGTAGGTGTGACCTGCAGTCCAAAGCAACTTTGAGTTGTCAAAGACTAGAAAAGCTCAAGTCCATTTACCATTTATCTTTCTTAGAGATAGCTGGGACTTTACTAGACTCCCAGTGTAGTAAATTTCTTCTTCTTGCTAACAGTGATGTAAAATCTAGAACTGAACAGTTTACTCTTAATTTAACACCCTCTTGTATCCAAAAATAAATAAATACATAAATTGTACATATATGTATTATGTGAAAGTCAATGTGTTCAGGCAGTAGGAGGTTAGCAGCAGCAGGTTTTTGAACATTAGTTTTTCTCCACAGTGTTGAATATTCACAATTAAAATCACTTTGCTCAAAAATGCACTTGTCATTGCTAAACAATAAGAAATGGTAAAAATTGATTTTATTTCTAACATTTTTTGGCTGGAGTTTTTCAAGCAGCATTAGGTCTAATCATTTTCATCAAATATTCATGAATTATGAAGAATTTAAATTTAAATTCCAGGTTTTTGTCATGATGCCAACATGTATTTAGATGAAACTAATCAGAAATGTGAATAATTACAGTAAATATGACACGCAAATAAGATGGATACCTGTTCAGATTATTTCAGCCTGGTTGCTGATTTTCATGCCTTATTATGTTCTGGAGAGTGTCAAACACTCACCCTCACAGTCATATAGTTAAAATGGTGTCCCTTGTGGGGGATGGTAAAAATGACCCTAGATGCAGTTTGACTTGGCCTCACTGGCAACTTTTTGCTTTTAGTAGTTTTGTTTGTGTACAGTGTCTTTTAGATTTAGGAGCTGAGCAGAGAATAATAAAATAAAAAAACACAATTTGCCAAAATTAACTTCACATGAATGAACACAGAGTAAACCTTTCAAACACATGAACTACCTCTGCAGGATCTCCTTCTTGAAACTTTAAAACATGAATACTGATCTTCTGTGTCTCCCAGATCCTGTCCCTGCAGACAGAGGAGGTGCAGAAAGAGAACCAGGTGGAGGAGTATGAGAAGGAACTTGCCAGAGCTAGGTGGAGGCTGAGGAGGCTCAGGGAGGAGGTGAAGCAGGCCAAGAGGAAGGTGGAGGAGGCGGGGGAGAGAGACATGCCTCTGCAGGACTCTATCAGGCAGTCCTATGAGGAGATCCTGCAGGTAACAGAGCTGTGTCTGTGTGTCAACTTTAAGTTATAACTAAACATATCAATGATGTGTTCGCTTTAGTTACTCAAGTTTTTATCACTTCATAACCCTGAGCTTATAAAGTTCTGTTTTTTCATCTCTCTGACAACTCAAAGCTCTTTCACACGTTGACACATTCACACCCACTCACTCACTGATGGTTGAAGTTTCTGTCAGTCATCCGTCACACATGCTCACACATCCTCACTCTTTCATGCATATTTACACACCACTTAGGCAGCAGTGAGAGCAACTTGAGGTTTAGTGTCTCGCCCAAGAACACAATAACAAGTGTGGATCATAGTACTAGATTAAGTCACTGACACCCCACTCCAGTGCAGTAGGAAGAAACTAATATTTGCTGAAATATGCGGTTTCTGACATACACGATGGGCTCTAATTTCCTGGTCCAATCCAGGGTGGCAGAGCGTGGCACACCCCGTGCAGTGGTTATTTTGTCCAGCGCACCACCGCGCCAGCCAATCTGGCAATTTGGCAGGCCAGCTGCGCAGAGATGGGTATGGGGGCGCACTAGGAGGAAGTGTCAACAGATTCAGCTCAGCGCAATGACAATTTCGTGCCGAAACAGTGCACGGAAGGTGCGCTGAAAACTCGACTGCCCCAACCTGGTCTATACTCAGCGCAGGCAAAGCACGCCAAGTGCAGTGTTAGCTAGATGCAGCGCACACACGTCACCAAAACCTCACAGGCAGGTTATTGTGAGGCTGGTGGAGGGGCCAACTCGATGACCACCATGTGCCTTCTGTGATCTGACGGGTTTCTTTTGGCCCTTCTCCTTCCATCATTGAACTGTTTTTACATTGGGCTGCAGTTCTCTGAATATCTGGGAAAACTTGATTGACAATATTAGTTACTTTCGCTCAGGCTGATTTTGCATCATCAGCCCATGGAGATCTGTTTCCATTACCATATATTCTGGTCCTGTGAGCTTGTACCTCCTGGAGCAGCACATCAGTTTCCTCCTGGGAGAAGTTTGGCTGCCTGGAGCTGTTGCTGTCCTTGCCCATGAGGTGTTATTGGCACTGTGCCTCGCCCACAGAGGCATTCGTTTGATTGGTAAAGATTGCACTCAGCTGTGTTAAACCCACTCACGCCTCCTCTCCTCCCTCTCTGCCACTTGCACTGATGGGAGGGATGCAGGGCAGGTGCGCCACGCCTGGTCTACAAAAATAGAGCCCTATATGTCATGATGTTGGCCCACCCTTTGTAGCTCCAACAGCTTTAACTCTTCTGTGAAGGCTTTCATCAAGGTTTAGGCGGGTTTGTGGAATGTTTGACCATTCTTCTAGAAGGTGAGGTCAGACGCTGATGTGTGACGAGAAAATCTGTCTCACAGTCCCTGCTCTAATTCACCCCAAAGGTGATCTATAGGATTGAGGTCAGGACTCTGTGCAGGCCAGTCAAGTTCTTCTACACCAGACTCTGTCATCTAGGTCTTTATGGACCTGATTTGTGCACTGGTGTGTAGTTATGTTGGAACAGGAAAGAGCCGTCCCCAAAGTGTTCCCACAAAGTTGGAGCATGAAATTGTCCAAAATGTCTTGGTATGCTGAAGCATTCAGAGTTCCTTTGACTGGAACTAAGGGGCCAAGCACGACTCCTGAAAAACACCCCCACACCATAAACCACTCCACCAAACTTTACAGTTGGTACAGTACAGTCAGACAAATACTGCTCTCCTGACAAATGCCAAACCCAGACTCATCCATCAAAGTGTCAGACAGGGAATTGTGATTGGTCACTCCAGAGAACACGTCTCTTCTGCTCTAGAGTCCAGCAACATGCTATACTTGAATGCATTGATGCTTTGCATTGCACTTGGTGATGTGAGGCTTTGATGCAGCTGCTTGGTCATGGAAACCCATCCATGAAGCACTCTGTGCACTGTTCTTGAGCTGATCTGAAGGCCACATCAAGTGGAGAGTTGGTGATTTTATGTAGTCTATCTAAGTAACAGATGTTTTAACTTATCTTGCTTTTTATCATGGGCCTTCCTCTTTGTTCTTTTAGTCTAAACACTGTCACCACTTTGTCTTGTATAGAATGGTTCTGTGTGTTTACAATACAAAAGAACTCATTCAGTGTAAACTGAATTTACCCAAGGGTACAATGAATATTCTGAATCTGAATCTGAGTTGCTGTCTTTCCCAATCTCTTCCATTTTTATAAAACCACTAACAGTTCACTGTGAAATATTTAGTAATGAGGAAAGTTCATGACTGGACTTATTGCTCATATGTCCTAAGGTACCACACTGAAGTCCACTGAGCTCGTAAGGGACCCATTCTTTACTAATGTTTGGAAAAACAAAGTAAATGCTCAAGGACTTGAGTGAAGGCCCTCCCCATGGTTGTCAGACTGGTAACCTGTCTCTTTAAATCATCATAAATCAGTCTGATACTCTCACTGCTCCCCCTTTCTCCTCCTTTCTTCTCTCCCTGTAGGAGGAGAACACTCTGTATTCTCTGTCAGGAGGTGCAGTCACTCCGGAGAGTCAACTCGACGAGTCCACGTCTCCCGCAGACACCACAGAGGATGATCCACTTCCTCTGAAGCCGTGGGGGAGGAGCCAATCACTGCCCGCTTACGCTGATCTCATCATGGTAAAACACAGACAAAGCACAGATCTCAGACAGGGGTCCATTCAGGGGTCCATTATACACATAAGATAATTAAAACAATCAGCTCAATCATTTTAATTTTACTTTATAACTATTTAACATGGAGGCTGTATAAGGTAGAGAGATGTGGAGGTTTACTTTTTGTTACTATGGAATAAAATCTGATACAGGACACAGTAAACTCCTGTTACTAAGCTGAAACTCCTGAATCTGATATAAAGCTGAAATGAATTTAGACTCTCAGGCTATGTGGTCATATTTCTGACTTTTTAGCAGAAGAAATCACCAAAAAATTACTTGTTTAGCTGATTGTTTAATTGATGTAAAGGACCTCTTTCACAATACATGTAATTTTGCCCACAGTCCAATTTTTTGTTTATTGTGTGGTATTTGTAGTACACCCAGAGACTCCCAAGAATATACCTTTAGAAAATCCAAAAGTCATCCAGGGCCTGTACTATGACCTATTTTATGATCATTGCCATAGGTGTGAGCCAGGGTGCACACTTTACCCCAAAACTTACTCAAACACAAATAATAAATCATCAAATTGGGTCAAATCACCTTCACTGAAGTCTGCTGCATCTTTTGAAATCAAATGTAAAGCTAAGTATTACAATTGAAAGAAGTTATTGAATTTTAACTGGAAAAAAAACAGTTTTTTTTAATGATTTTTTCAACAAATTCAATTCTTTAGAGATGTGTCTGACCAACTTACAGTTGCTGTACAACTAAAATACTTACAAATTATATGGCCACATATATATTCTCAAAGTGGGAAAAAAATCATCAAAATTCTGAGACCGGTAAAGTTGTTCAATTAACAGGTTGGGTTACTGTGGAAGAATCAGGATACTGTTCCATGTCTTGTATTATATCAAGGGTAATGTTTTATTTCATGCAATTTGCAGCAAATGAATGTTAACTTCAATTTAGTATTGTGCATTTAATTGAATTACATTTTTTTTTCAAAATGTTTTTCATTTAAAACAGAAAAGGTATGCAGGGCCTGTAATTCCTCTTTTTTAAAATATCATCCAACGCAATGCTAATCAACACTGCAATACATGCTATATATTTCAAATGAATAAATGGGATAGTGGTGCATCTCCTTTTATGATAGAGTAGTACGTTCAAGCTGAGGCAATGTGCTATTGTTGACCTTCACGCTTGTGGTCAAGACGAGTTTAGTCAGTTCAAAGAATTGTTGTCCAAGCAACATACAGTCATGGAAAAAATTATTAGACCACCCTTGTTTTCTTCAATTTCTTGTTAATTTTAATGCCTGGCTCAACTAAAGGTACATTTGTTTGGACAATTATAATGATAACAACAAAAATAGCTCATGAGAGTTTAATTTAAGAACTAAGAACTATTCATTTTCCATGGTTTTCTTGATAATAACCAAAATTACTTAAATTCTTACATCAATAGCTATGGCATTGTACCGCCAAAAACACTACTTTTAAGCATTCCATGTTTTCTTTTCTGTTTGCTTTAAACACATGATACACACAAGAGTTAATACTTGATTGCATAACCATTGTTTTTGATGACTGCAGCCATGCGTCTTGGCATGCTCTCCACCAGCTTCTGACATTGTTCTGCTGTCACAGCAGCCCATTCCTGTTGGACAAATTCAAACAAATTTTCTTTGTTTTTGGGCTTGTGGTTCTCCATTTTGAGTTTGATGATTTTCCACAGGTTTTCAATTGGATTAAGATCTGGTGATTGAGCAGGCCAAGGCATGGTGCGAATGTTGTGGTTCTCCATCCAGGCTTTAACTGACCTTGCCGTGTGGCAAGGGGCATTGTCTTGTTGGAAAATCCAGTCATTCGAGGCAGGAAAGAGTTTTCCAGCTGATGGAAGAAGACTGTTTTCAAGGGTAGTCCTGTACATGACCTGGTTCATTCGGCCTTCACACAATTGCATTTGCCCTGCTCCACTCAGACTGAAACAACCCCAGATCATGACTGATCCACCCCCATGTTTTACTGTAGGGGCAAGACAGTCTGGGTTGTAAGCTTCTCCAGGCTTCCTCCTAACCAGTAAGTTGGCTGGAGTGGGCATCAATTCAAAATTGGATTCATCACTGAAGAGAACCTTAGCCCAATCATCAACAGTCCAATCCTTGTGGTCTCGAGCAAAGAGTAACCGGGCCTTCCTCTGCCTTTCATTGATGAAGGGCTTCTTGCGTGCTCTGTGTGACTTCAAACCAGCTTCAACAAGTCGGTTTCGAACTGTCCTTGCTGAACAAGTCACATTTCTGGACAGTGCCCACTCATTTTAAGGTCCCTGGAGGTCTGACGACGATTCCTGACACAGGAACGGATGAGTGCACGGTCATCTCGTGGTAGAAAGACGCGTTTCCTGCCACGGCCAGGTAGCAATTTGGTAGTGCCATGATCAGCTTGTTTTTCTTGTTGTAATGAACGGCTGTCTTGGAGATCTTCAGTTTTTTCGCTACCTGTCTCTCACTCATGCCAATTTCCAGCAGTGCCAAGATGGCTGCCTTTGTGGCTTCACATAATTCTTTTGTTTTAGGCATTATGTGAGAGCTGACAACTTCTGAGTTGTGCTACGGCTTGAATGTAAGCAGGAAACCACTCTAGGCCTTTGCATGTGCAGTGCTGCTTGTGACATGAAATGGCCTCTTATATACCCTGGGAATCAATTAAGCTTAAGAATGTCAAATAGGACATAAAGTATTATGTGACCAGCTGCATTTTTTGTTGTGTTCATTGTATTATACGTTTAGTGGTACCAGATATTAGAATGAACAAGAAATTGAAGAAAACAAGGGTGGTCTAATAATTTTTTCCATGACTGTATGTCCCTAGCTAGCTAGTATCAATTTGTCATTTGAGTATAAACAACATATATTCTGCCGCAAGTGTTATATTCAGCAGATTTCTTTTTAAGTATAGCTGTTCATATACAGTGTCTTCTGTTACCACAATTTAGTGTGCACACATGTACATTTTATGAAAAAACTGTGCATCTAGTACAATACTAAGTGGTATCCATACCTATAACTATACCTTTTTGTTGTTAGTGTATTTTCCAGGTTTGTTTCCCTGAGAATACCAATATATATTTAAATCCTCCAGATAATTTATTTTCATATTGTTTGAAGTTAAAATGGACGGGGTTTGTATTATACCCGATTGCAAAACCAGGTTCAAAGATAAAGGGAAGAACTTAAAATATGGAAGGAGTCTAGATTCTCCCAGTAACAACTGGTTAAAGCAGGAGCTTAGTAAAGAAGGATTGAATGTTGAGAGTGGAAGTAAGCTGTGTCTAAAATGCTACATGAGATATCTTAGAAAAAGGCCATGCCCTGACTCAAAATAAGACACTCACAGTGACAATGAATCCACAGGCATCTGTGATTCATTTGAGATTGAGGATAGCCCCACTAATCCTGGAACTAACCGATCTGTTATACCTCTTATCCAAATCAAAGATTTGAAGTAGGCTTCCTCTTCACATCGTAAGTGTTCTTTGTGTTTAGAGTACAATGACAACTGTATAAACATTCCTAAGTCTGTTCGTCACTCTCTTATCATTGAATGTTCACTTTGGTGCCCGCCTGATGCTCGTGTTTGTTCTGAACACCTCATCTGGAGTTTTCTACACCCTGACACAAAGATAAATATGCACAGTCGTATTCCTCTGGAAAGAAAACTGAATGAATCTATTTCTCCAGTTGTTATTAATGATTTGCTTGAAATTGTACATGAAGTATCCAAACATGAGACATCACCCAAACTGAAGTTTGAAACCTTGTCAGATTCTGACTGCCATGCATGGACTGGCTGGACATTGGTGCAATTTAAGAACATGTATGACATGTGTGAATCTGATCTTGTTTCAGGTTCAAGTGATAGTTCCAGAGCAATAGATTTGCTTCTTTACTTATGGGCAAAACTGAAAACAAACCTTTCATGGAATCAAATGACCATGCTTACTAATCTTTCCCAAGCTACACTGTCAAGATATTTTCATACAATTGCAGATATTTTGAACACAATAGTTGTTCCCAAATACCTTGGCACAAATCATATTTCACGCCACGATGCCATAACTCACAACACTGTCTTTACTAAAGCTTTTATGGTGACCAGGTCACTCTTATCTTAGATGGTACATATATCTACCTCAACAAATGCAGTGATCATCAGTTTCAAAGGGCATCTTACGGAGGACAGAAAAAACGAAATTACCTAAAATTCATGTCAGTTGTACTGCCTGATGGATATATGTTTTAGACACTATTGGCCCCTACCATGGTAACGTAAATGAGGCAACAATAACTCGGCTCATCATGGAAAAAATTGAAATATTGAAATCTTGGTTAGAAGCAAATGACAATATGATTGTAGATCGCGGTTTCAGGGATGCCTTAGATCTTCTTGCTAAGTTGGGGTATGATGTTAGAATGCCGTCATTTTTACCAACTGGTAAATCCCAATTGGATTCCTCAACAGCCAATAGTGATCGTTGCTGTACCAAAACAAGATGGATAGTAGAGTCCTACCACGGGCGTTTAAAGAAGTGGATGTTGTTTAAGGAACAACTTACCTCAAATTATTTCGTTGAGGTCATTGGCAAATTAGTGCGCATAGTAACTGCATGTCTCAATGCCTTCAGAGGACCAATATATGTTTCAGATCCAGATCGAGAGGAACGAGATACTAAGATGGCTCAGTGTATGCTTTCACTTTTAAAAAAAGACAATGTTTTGGCAAAACGAGTTGCAGAAGACCCAAATATGTCACGTAGAGCTCGTAGTGAATGGCAGAAGCTTGAAGCATCTGATATCTCGTTCCCTCATATGGATCTGGAATACCTTGAGACCATAACATGCGGTACATACCAAATCAAACAGTCCCCTGGCTACATTGCTGAGCATCAAAAAAATGATGGTGACTATGAGATTTGGGTTTACCAGCATGATGCTGATCTCATTAGGGGGACAGATTCATTCTCATCACAGGTCTCAAATAAAATACAATGTTTGGATTCAATTTGACAAGAATGCATCAGATGATCCTGTGAAGGCATATTATTGTCTCTGTCCTGCTGGAAAAGGAACCTCTGGCATGTGTGCACATGTTGCATCTGTAATCTATTATTTGGGATATTATAAACATTTTCAAAATCAGAAACCCCTCCAACCATACACAAGCAAATTCAAAGACTCCATTCTATGAAATAACCAGCCAATCATACATCTTATGGATTTCTCAGATCCCCTTTCCCTCACTATAGTTCCAGTCTACAAATTAAAATTGTCCAAGCCGTTGCTATGCAAAAAGACACGAAGGCCATAAAACAGATTACATGTATATATAAGTACTAGAAACAGAAATTGACAGAAGTAATGTTTATGTATTGCTGTCATTGTAGATATATACAATCTGATTACAACAATCCAAAACTGCATGGGTTTTTACTTGTATCAATGGCTAATTATTATCTCATCACAAAGGCATAATATACAGGCCCTTTGTGGCTGTTCAATATTAAAATGAATAACATTTCATGTGAAATGTTTGTTTTGAATCTAGCATTCAAATTCTAAAAGAAATCATACTTAAAGGATGAATTCTGAACAAATCTTTAAAGGTTCCCTGATATACAAGACATGGAACAGTATCCTGATTCTTCCACAGTAACCCAACCTGTTAATTGAACAACTTTACCGGTCTCAGAATTTGATGATTTTTTTTTCCCACTTTGAGAATATATATATGGCCAAATAATTTGTAAGTATTTTAGGTGCACAGCAACTGTAAGTTGGTCAGACACATCTCTAAAGAATTGAATTTGTTGAAAAATTATTAAAAAAAAAAAACTGTTTTTTTTCCAGTTAAAATTCAATAACTTCTTTCAATTGTAATACTAATCACCCAATTCGATGATTTATTATTTGTGTTTGAGTAAGTTTTGGGGTAAAGTGTGCACCCTGGCTCACACCTATGGCAATGATCATAAAATAGGTCATATTACAGGCCCTGGATGACTTTTGGGTTTTCTAAAGGTATATTCTTGGGAGTCTCTGGGTGTACTACAAATACCACACAATAAACAAAAAATTGGGCTGTGGGCAAAATTACATGTATTGTGAAAGAGGTCCTTTAAAACAATAAAACTTGTTAAAAATGTTGGGCAAATTACTTTAAAAAAGTAATAAGTTATAGTTACTAGTTACTTTCACCGATAAGTCTATGAATTACTAATTGAATTATTCCTAAAAATGTATGTATTTAGTTACCAGGGAAAGTAATTGATGTGTTACTTTTTTGAAAAAGCTTTTGCTTGAATAGTGTGACTCCGTCTCCGTGTCATTCTTTGTTGTTACCTTGCCTGCTACCAGCAGCGCTGCGATCAGCAGCAGTGTTGTCTGTGTATTTGGTCACTGGCTTTTTAGAGTTACTCACAATGGACAAACGCTTTGCCCTGGCACATAATTTTCACTTCATTTGAATGTTCTTGCCCTTTACATCAACAGCGTTGAAATAGTTCCAGTACTCCCATCACGAAAACTCTAATTTTAACTCCACTGAGCACTCCGGACTCACCATTGTTGCAACTAGCAACAATTTTTGCCAGATTTTCACCTGAAATAAGCACCAGGGACCGTATTCACAAAGCATTTTATCTTACCACTAGGAGGACTCCAAAGTGACAGTAAATGTTCTTCACTAAGAGTTTTCTCTTAAAACCTATTCACAAAGCTGCTGAGACTAACTCTTAATAAGGAACTGTGCTGCATACACACCACAAGTGACCCAGCTACCAAAATCGAGTCGCCCACTGACGTAGCGTCGCGCGTCCATATGTACCTCATTTGAAACTTCTGAATTGAGTTTATATTGTTATTTAAGTCTGCATCAGATCCCTTCTGGTTTTGGACACACAACAAGCTGAAATTGTAGTTAATTAGAATGCTAATTAATTTTTGTCTGTAATTATTAGATTGTTTTTTTAACACTGTTATTCACAACCTGCGTGTTAAAGAGCTGAACGCTAGGTTTTTATGCAACCTACAGTGTCTTGAGCATGCCTACTCTGGCCTACTCAGTGGATTAGAGTCCAGAATTCTCCCTTTCCCTTCTCTCTATGGTATTTGAATCAGCTTGTTATTCTGCCCCCCTTAACCAGTGTGACATCCTACATTTGTTTTGTCAGCTGTCTAATCCTATTGGCTCAGTGTAACAAATCCAGTGCAGAGCAAAGACGTTAGAATGACTTCAGAGTTGTTGACAATACGGTGCTGAACTGATTTATCAGCACAAGAGATGGAAAATATCTCATGGGATCTACATCATTTGTTTTTATTCTTATGAAGTCACAACATTGTGTTGGTTGAAGCAAAGCCACAATGTGGACATGATGCTATTCAGGCAGAGGATATGGAAACTCTGAAGAACAACCACATGGCAAAATCAAATCATGTTTTAAAAGAGAAATCTTCAGAACTTCTGAAACAGACACTCGCAGACTCGGTGCTTGAATCATGCAACCTCCCGCATTTAATCATTATCATTCAGTTTATATCAGTAAATCAATAAAGCTTTATTTGCAATAGATTTACATCTCCAACTATAACAAATGCTCTCTCAAGTGTTCTGTATCCCATTACTCAAGCTCGCCCTGGACATCATGTAGTAATCAAATTAAAACATATTTTCTCTGCTTGTCTGCTGAATAATATTAAAGTTCTTTATTTGTTTCCACTCATTTTTAGGCCCTGTTTTGTGCAGGGGTCTCATTTCAGTAATAAGAAAGCCCTTGGAGAGTGCAAGCTTCCACCATGGTAACTCATATATCGCTGTTACAACGAATTGCAAATGTTCATTAATAGAGGTTATCTGGACCACCACAGAAATCTAATCATTTCTAAGTTATGCCACTACCAAAGAACAAACGTACACCGGTCTCACCTGTTACATTCTTGGTGGAGGTAACAGGTGAGACCCCTGAACACCAATGGCTAAGTGGACAGTCAAGAACCAGTGCCCACTCAGGTGCTCTAGTTTTCTTAAAACCTAAAATAACCCAGTAAGGTTGGTTTAACAAATTAACATCGAAGACAGGTATAAGGAGAAATCGTAACAGAGGCTGGATAAAGCTCTGCAGAGTATTCAGAGTCCAGTAGGCATACCACAAGAGGACCTTGTCCCTGTGGAGCCCTTTGAGGCTTGTAAGAAAACACCTGGTGGCTCAAGTGTCAGGCGCTTGAATCAGCAGTTTGTGACAGAGAGGAAGATTTACTCAGCATGAGTCTGCCCACCAAACAGGACAAATTAGACTGTAAATGCAGACACAGTTCCAGTCAGTCCTTCCGTTTTAGTTAGTTAGGATTCACTGCTGGAGAAGGGATCTACAGCATGAAGTGCAGACGGATAAGAAAAATCATCATGGCCTCAAATATCTGAAAGCTAACGTGATAAAATAATCCAAGAACCTTTGTTTACTGTTTGATGAAAGAACACATTGCCTGAGGGCAGTGAGGAACCAGAGGGATGAAAAGAACAGAGGAGATAAGAAACCAAAAATAAATCTAAGTGACAAAGAGGAGAGGGAGACAGAGTTTTTTTTCCTGCAGCAGCTGTGAGCTCAGACGGTGCAGGTCTCAGGTTTGAAATTCTGCTGATTTTAGATGTGCCAACCTTCAAGATCGAGGGAGGTGCACGGAAGTTCAGTGTCAGCTGAAAGTGACCAGAGGTTCAACTTACGATCAACTTTAACAACATGTACTCTTTTGAAAGCTAAATTATTCAGTAGATAGTCATACCAGTCAGAGACTAGCAATGACAAATCAAAACAGAATACGTTTTTTACAACTTGTGCTAGCGCTGAAAGATTTATCGTTTTCAGATTGAAATCAATTTGCATTGACAGAATTCTGATTAGCAGATCAACAACACAAAGTCTCTGTTTCAGAGCAGAAGTTGGAATGTCCCTCAGATAATGAAAACAGCTTATTAATCATCAATATTAGATGATTAATAATGTGAGTGCTTTTGATCATTGATTTCCTTACTGTTGTATATACTGTAAACATAGTGTATATTGCACTGAACCTTGATTTGAAGAAAATTGTGAATCAACTTGAAATCACAACATCTACCAGACAAATTATAAAATCCAAAACCAGTGAAGTTGGCACGTTGTGTAAATCATAAATAAAAACAGAAAACAATGATTTCCAAATCCCTTTCAACCTATATAAAATTTAATACACAGCAAAGACAAGATACTTAATGATTGAAATGGTGAACTTTGTTATTTTTTGCAAATATTAGCTCATTTGGAATTTGATGCCTGCAACATGTTTCAAAAAAGCTGGCACAAGTGGAAAAAAAGACTGAGAAAGTTGAGGAATGCTCATCAAACACTTATTTGGAACATCCCACAGGTGAACAGGCTAATTGGGAACAGGTGGGTGCCATGATTGGATATAAAAGCAGCTTCCCTGAAATGCTCAGTCATTCACAAACAAGGATGGGGTGAGGGTCACCACTTTGTGAACAAATGCATGAGAAAATTGTTCAACAGTTTAAGAACAACATTTCTCAACGAGCTATTGCAAGGAATTTAGGGATTTCATCATCTACAGTCCATAATATCATCAAAAGGTTCAGAGAAATTACTGCACGTAAGCAGCAAGGCCAAACACCAACATTGAATGCCCGAGACCTTCGATCCTTCTGATGGTACTGCATCAAAAACCGGCATCACTGTGTTAAGGATATCGTCACATGGGCTCAGGAACACTTCAGAAAACCACTGTCAGTAACTACAGTTCGTCACTACATCTCTAAGTGCAAGTTAAAACTCTACTGTGCAAAGCCAAAGCCATTTATCAACAACACCCAGAAACACCACCGGCTTCGCTGGGCTCGAGCTCATCTAAGATGGACTGATACAAAGTGGAAAAGTGTTCTGTGGTCTGACCAGTCCACATTTTAAATTGTTCTTGGAAACTGTGGTCGTCGTGTCCTCCGGACCAAAGAGGAAAAGAACCGTGCAAAGTTCAAAAGCCAGCATCTGTGATGGTATGGGGGTGTATTAGTGCCCAAGGCATGGGTAACTTACACATCTGTGAAGGCACCATTAATGCTGAAAGGTACATACAGGTTTTGGAGCAACATATGTTGCCATCCAAGCAACGTCTTTTTCATGGACGCCCCTGCTTATTTCAGCAAGACAATGCCAAGCCACATTCTGCACGTGTTACAACAGCATGGCTTCGTAGTAAAAGAGTGCGGGTACTAGACTGGTCTGCCTGTAGTCCAGACCTGTCCCCCATTGAAAATGTGTGGCGCATTATGAAGCGTAAAATACAACAACGGAGACCCCGGACTGTTGAACAACTTAAGGTGTAGATCAAGCAAGAATGGGAAAGAATTCCACCTAAAAAAGCTTCAAAAATTGGTCTCCTCAGTTCCCAAACGTTTACTGAGTGTTGTTAAAAGGAAAGGCGATGTAACACAGTGGTGAAAATGCCCCTGTGCCAACAAGTGTTGCTGCCATTAAATTCTAAGTTAACAATTATTTGCAAAAGAAAGTTTCTCAGTTGGAACGTTAAACATCTTGTCTTTGCTGTGTATTCAATTGAATATAAGTTGAAAAGGATTTGCAAATCATTGTATTCTGTTTTTATTTACAATTTACACAACGTGCCAACTTCGCCGGTTTTGGGTTTTGTACATTTACATATTTTCCTGTAATTTTTTAGCCCTGCCCTGTGCTCATGCTCACATTCATAGTCCTTTATTTATGCTACTTAAGACTTTGAAGGTCTCAAGTGGGCTGGAGCCTATCCTAGCTGACTTTAGGTGGGAGGCGGGGTACACTCTGGACATGTTTCCACCCAATCACAGAGCTGGCATAGAGAGAAAGACAACCATTCGTCCACACACCACCAATTTAGTCACCAGTTAACCTAACAAGCTTGCTTTTGGTCTGTTGGATATCCAAGGGCCTGAAGGGTACTCACACATGCACAAGAACGCAAGCTGTCTCAAAGACTTGAACAAATGATATTCTTGCTGTGAGGCACTGGCACCATCATGTGGCCCTGCACATACCTGCATCTTGTCTGCAGTGTCTTGAGTCATTGGTTTGTGTTGGCTTTAATCAGAGGACAGATAAAGGTCCATGTGGTGGGAATTCTTTTGATTACCTCCGCCAAGGAGGTTATGTTTTCGGGAGAGTTTGTTTGTTTGCCTGTCTGTCCGACTGTGAACAAAATAACTCAAAAAGTTATGGATGGATTTTGATGAAATTTTCAGGAAATATTCAGCATGGGAAAAGAAAGAAGTGATTCAATTTTAGTGTTGATCCGGATCACCATCTGGGAACTGTGCTGCTTGGCGGAGGTCTGTGCTCCCCAAGTGCTTTTCTAGTTTAAATATTTTAATGATTGTGATAAATAACCTCACCGAGAGATTGATTAATTGATTGATTTGGATGATAAATGTCATTCATTAAAGCAGTCCACTTAATTTTCCACTACCAAGCCATTTTGATTAGGCACTATTTTGAGACATGGCACAACCAACATGTCCTCCCACCAGCAGTGTAAGGATCAAGCTACAGCTTACTTGAATTTTGCCAAATACACCAATTAAACTTCACTGCTGGTTGACGCTGCTGGTGGAAGGACATGCTGGCTGTGCCTTGTCTGATAATAGTTCCTAACTAAAGCAGCTTGAGTCAGAGATTGAGGTTTATTTATTTGTTTTAAATGGGACAGTATGCATCATAAATATTGACATATCAACACATAGGATTATAGCTGAGTGGCCAGTTTCCATCCCCAGTCCCATTAACAGGTTGGTGTCAACACATACAAAACAAAAAAACACAGAGCATATTAAAAGACACACAGTCATACAGGGAAAAAAATCATACAGTCTAAAAGAAAAGGGAGTTGGGTGACCATGGGAATTATTCACAATGAACTATAAAGCGCTGGTGTGCTAACTTAAGTGCCAAATGCTTAAAGGAGACATATCATGCTGATGCATGATTTAATACTTACATATAATATAATAAATTTGAAAACAAGACCTTACACCCCCTTAATTTTCAAAAAATTAGATATTGTATTTTTTCTGATATCCTAGAACGAGATTTGATGCCTCTGAAAATAGGTCATTGCAAGATGTCCGCGAGATTTCAAACGTCATGACGATACGAGGTACCTTTCTTTTTGTTGGAGTAATCTGATAAAACACTTCCTCCTCTGTGATGTCCGTCAGCCCCAAACCCTCACCGAGGAACACATTCAGCAGCAGGGGTATAAAGTTCCCTCGCTCACACTCCCTCATTACCAGTTCTGGCCTGTAGGGAGACTCAATACGCGGTTGCTGCTTTGAGCCTGCCGGAAAATACAGTAGAAGAAGAAGGACAGGCTGGCTCAACCCCCGATAGAATTGACCAATCAGACCACAAAGAGCTGTAACATTGCGAGGTAACTTTAGGTCATCCTTGAGACCAAGCGTTTCAACAAGCGCTTCAAAATGGCCTAAAATGAGGATATTGAGAACGCTATTGTGGGGCAATGAAGGAACTAAATGACTTGTACTGAGGGCAGAAATACTTTACAGGCATCCTAGTCTGGCATAGTGAAAAGGAGAAACAAGCATGATATGTCCTCTTTAAGTTAAAGGTACTAGCTTCCTGGGAGTACTGGTCTTAGTTGTATTGCACACTGTCCAATATTTCACAGAAATAGAAAGTGCATATGTGTTGCGCATTTCTCTGCTGTCCAAGATTATAAGTTCCATTATAAATATAATATTGCCCGATGCCCATAGCACAAGATCAGAATCAGAATCAGAATCGGGTTTTATTACCAAGTATGCAACACGTACAAGGAATTTGACTTTGGCAGTTGTTTTCTCTGGTACAAGGAGGTAGACACAAACAAGACACAATAAAATAAAATAAATGTAAGTGTAAAAAGAGCGGCTGGGATAAAATAAAATGTGCATCAGGAATATTTACAGCATACTGGGATATTTACAACTGAAGGGAGGAAAGTGCAACTGTGCGGTCCATAGTGCAGCTATTAACTATTTAAAAAGGTGCCAGTATTAAAAACAGTTTTTGTTATTTAATATGGAGACTGCAGATGGATGGAAACTACTCCTGTGCCGGCTTGTCCTGGTCCACAGGGCTCTGAGGCGCTTGCTGGATGGGAGCAGTTTAAAGAGTCCGTGAGTAGGGTGATTGGAGTCCCTGACAATGTTTTCTGCTCTCCTCTGAGTCCTAGAGCAGTAAAGGTCCTGGATGGAGGGCAGGGGGAAACCAATGATGCACTCAGCAGTCCTCACAGTGCGCTGCAGTCTGGATCGGTCCTGCCTGGTGGCAGCTCCAAACCACAACGGGATGGAGGAGCACAGAACAGACTCAATGACTGCAGTGTAGAACTGCAGCATCAGCTCAGGGGGCAGTCCATGGCTGTTTCCCAAAGCCCAGGTACCTTGCCTTACCTTGCCTTGGAAGGCAGGCCTCCAAAGCCACTTCCTTCCAATCCAAGGCAAGTGTCCTGCCTCTGCTCAAAAGGAGATGCTGATGGAACAGCCTACAAAGGCATCTGGAAACGTCAGACCTGCCTCTTCCTGGCGCTATTTAAATTGGAGATTATTGTTTAATATCTTGCAGACATGACCGAGGATGAATTTGTTTATATTTTGTTTGTCTATTTTTTGATTATATTTTGGTTTCTGATATTTTTGTTATAATAAATGAAGGTACACAAAAACGTATTGTGTATGTTTAATATGAACTAAAGTAAGGTTCATTGTTGCAGCATTTTTTTTTCTGCAGAAATGGAGAAGTATGTTAATCTGCGATGTTCATCAGATGCACACTTTAGTTTTATGCAGCTTCTTTGTGCACTGCCCACATCAAATCTCAATCTCCATCTTATTAATGCATTATTTCCAATGCAAATCACTGTTCAGCATCTGCCATTTTACTCAATTTTGATGCCAATATGTCTTCCAACTAAGCTACATTTAACTATAATTCAGTCCAGTAAAGTACATTTGGGTTCCCAGTTCATACATGCCAACTTCATCACCTCGAACCATCAGGCAGTGGGAATGCCTATCTGCAGCCCAATTGACTGTTAAGTGTTACCCTACTATACATGAAAAGTACTTTAGACTTTGCATGGAACTATTATACATAACCAGTCACGTAAAAGCATGGCAATCTAATCAGTTTCGGATATGCTATTTGTACAGTAATCTTTCCTTGTGGTCAGTAAAAATTGTGCAATAGAGTTTGCCACAATTACTATCATTTGTCTCTGCTCTAACAACAATTATAATTTATTGTACCACCGTGACTACTGAAGGTATTGTTGATTTTTGGCCAAAAAAAAGGTAGCACACACCAATTGTAAATAAGGCTTTATTCATAAAACTATAGGTAAAAGTGTTTATAAATATATGTATTTGTAATATTTTTTACCAGAAGATTCCTGTCACAAATGTATATGTAATTGGAGTTACATTGCCTCACATAACATGTGTTGCAGTGTGGACAGTGCTCGGATACTTTATACAAACGTGGGAGTAGACCGTTTGCTCAAGCGGCTATGAGTATTGTCATGGCTTGCCACTTTTGTGCGCTTTCTGCTTTTTTATGGTCACATCATTGACACTCTGTAGGTATGGCTTCTCAGTTCATGATTGACACACAAAAGAGTTAGTGGTGGACATGGTCTAAGTTGTTATTTTCAGAGGTGTATTTTGTTACTAACATTTGAATTAGAATTTACCGCGCGCCTCCGCTGGAGCGTCTCTCTCTGGTGTGTCTCTTCCTTCCATTTTTTTCCTTTTTTGTAGATTCGCGCATTGCATGTTGGGTATTTATAGCCATGGCAAGGCAGTGAAGGATACACCTGTGTATCCTTGGTCAGTTAGCCACATGCTAACCAAACGGAGGACATATGCCTCCGGAGGACATGAACACTGGAACAGCACTTGGGCAGCGACTGATGATGTGGATGCCTGCCCACACCCACATCAGACCAAGGCAAGGCAAGGTACCTGGGCTTTGGGAAACAGCCCAGGTTTCCTCAGGAGGCGCAGGAAGTACATCTTCTGCTGGGCCTTCTTGAGGATGGAGCTGATGTTCTGCTCCCACTTCAGATCCAGCGCGATGATCCTGCCCTGGAATCTGAAGTTCTCCACAGTGGACGCCGGGCTGCTGAGGACTGTGAGGGGGGACAGGGCGGGGGGATGTCTCCTAAAGTCCACTATCATCTCCACCGTCTTGAGCGTGTTCAGCACCAGGATGTTCTGACTGCACCAGAGCACCAGCTGATCCACCTGCTGTCTGTAAGCAGTCTCATCACCGTCCTGGATGAGACCGATGACGGTGGTGTCGTCTGCGAACTTCAGGAGCTTCACAGAGTCGTCTGTAGAGGTGCAGTCATTGGTGTAGAGGGAGAAGAGTAGTGGAGAAAGGACATATCCTTGGGGGGTCCTTGTGCTGGTGGTCCGAATGTCCGAAGTGGTCTGCCCCAGCCTCACCTGCTGGCTTCTGTCAGTCAGGAAGCTGTAGATCCACTGACAGAGCGCAGGAGGCACAGTGAGCTGGGCCAGTTTTGAGCAGAGGGAGCGGGGGAAGACAGTGTTGAAGGCCGAGCTGAAGTCCACGAAAAGGACATGTGCATAGGTCCCTGACGATCCAGGTCTGTAGCCAGGCTGACACAGAGTCAGAGCTCTATTGAGCCTGTGATTCCTCTAGCCCTGAGCTGTGAGGACTTTTTCAATGATAAAATTCTGAAAATTAGAGACAAAATTAGCAACTTTTTTTCTCCAGCTGAACCTGCCTTACCTCTAAATGTAGTAGTAGTTAGACCTGAGTTACACAGTTTCTCTACGATTAGCCTTCAGGAGCTAAATTCTCTCGTCTCTTCCTCTAAATCATCAACCTGCATTTAGACCCGATCCCAACTAAACTGTTCAAGGAGGTCTTCCCTCTAGTTTGTCCGTTGTTGCTGGAGACAGTAAATATATCTCTATCAACAGGCTACGTACCACAGTCTTTTAAAACAGCAGTAATCAAACCCCTCCTTAAAAAACCTAACCTCGATTCAGGAACATTAGCTAACTACAGGCCTATTTCTAACCTTCCATTTGCTTCAAAGATCCTGGAGAAAGTAGTGGCTGATCAGCTAGGTGACTTCCTTCAAGACAATAGCCTGCTTGAGGACTTTCAGTCAGGATTTAGAGCTCATCACAGCACAGAGACTGCTCTAGTTAAAGTAACCAATGATCTACTCTCAGCTTCAGATAAAGGACTGCTCTCTGTTCTTGTTTTGTTAGATCTAAGTGCTGCTTTCGACACCATTGACCATGATGTTCTTATACAGAGATTAGAGATGTTACTTGGGATTGCAGGGACTGCCTTAAATTGGTTTAAGTCCTACTTATCTAATAGATATCAGTTTGTACACATGAACAACAAGTCCTCTGTGTACACTAAAGTAAGTTACGGGGTTCCTCAAGGTTCGGTGCTAGGTCCAATTCTCTTCTCTATATATATGCTTCCCCTTGGTGAAATCATGAGGAAATACTCTGTTAATTTTCACTGCTACGCTGATGATACTCAGCTTTATGTATCACTGAAGCCAGGTGAGACAAACCAGTTAGACAAACTAGATCCCTGTTTAAAGGACATCAGATCCTGGATGGCCAGAAATTTTCTTCTTCTTAACTCAGACAAGACAGAGGTTATTGTGCTGGGCCCTCGACACCTTAGAGAATCCTTTTCTAGTGATTTAACTGCCATAGATGGCATTAGCCTGGCACCAAGCACAACTGTTAGAAATCTAGGAGTGCTATTTGATCAGGATTTATCCTTTAACTCCCACATAAAGCAAATTTCAAACACAGCCTTTTTTTCATCTTCAGCATCGCTAAAATCAGGCCTATCCTGTCCCAGAGCGATGCTGAAAAGCTAGTCCATGCTTTTGTTACCTCTAGACTGGACTATTGTAATTCTCTGCTTTCAGGCTGTCCCAGCAAGTCACTTAAGACGCTTCAGCTGGTCCAAAATGCTGCAGCACGTGTGCTGACTAGAACTAGGAGAAGAGACCACATTACTCCTGTATTAGCTTCTCTGCATTGGCTTCCCATTAAATATAGAATAGAATTCAAGATTCTTCTCCTCATCTATAAAGCTCTCAGTGGACAGGCACCAGTCTATCTTAAAGAGCTTGTAGTGCCGTACGACCCCTCTAGAACATTACGCTCCCAAAATGCCGGCCTACTTGTGGTACCATTTATCTCCAAAAGTAGTATGGGAGGTAGAGCCTTCAGTTATCAGGCTCCTCTTCTCTGGAACAATTTACCAACCACAGTTTGGGAGTCTGACACTCTCTCTACCTTTAAGGTTAGACTTAAAACTTTCCTCTTTGATAAAGCTTTCAATTAGGGACCAGCTCATAGCTCATAGTTTATAAATAAATAAATAAATTAGTTCATAAATTAGACTCATAGTTTAGATGTAACACGTCTAGACTGCTGGGGAGTCTGGCACAATGGGCTCTATCACTCTCTCTCTCTCTCTCTCCCTCTCTCTCGCTCTCTCTCTCTCTCTCTCTCTCTCTCTCTCTCTCTCTCTCTCTGCATCTGCTTTTGCCCCGTTTGTTTGCTCCTGCACTCGTCTCTGGCTCTTGTCTTGTAGGTGGCCTGGGATCCTTGTGGAGACTGCCTGCTGCTGTGGAGTCACGAAGCCTCAAAACTACAATTATAAACATGACACATAGTTGACCATTTTATTAGGAACACTCCATTCCCATTATCATTATAGCTATTTATATAGATACTAGCATGATCTCCATATCCATGATCGATACATCTACAGTATCTATATTTTACTACCACATAGGCATGAGGTCCCTCTTGAAAATGGGATGTCACATCTCAAGAGGCCTTTAACACATTTATATTTAACGGAGACAAATATGGTTGGGATGCACTTGTGGTCTGGGCACCCATGAGTTCGTCACTACCATAAATTCTTATTTTCAGTAAGAATATCTAAGATTATACTTCTAGAAAATGATCACCACAACCATTCAGACATGAGGACCCTCCTGAAAATGAGATGTAGCATCTCAAGAGGCTACCCTCTAATAAATCAGACGACAGGTCTATGGTTCATGAGCCTGTCCCTAACTTTAGTTACCATTCTAGTCCACTTGTCTCCTCTTACCTCCCTTCTTTTGCCCTCACACCCGACACAGCATCGTGTGGATTTGCTGTTCATCATGAGACTGGGATCCACATTCAAGATTTCCTGCTGCTTAACAGAAGGT
Source organism: Scarus forsteni (assembly GCA_036419115.1). Classification (NCBI taxonomy): domain Eukaryota; kingdom Metazoa; phylum Chordata; class Actinopteri; order Labriformes; family Labridae; genus Scarus; species Scarus forsteni. Next base: position 4,788,554 of record JAZDUH010000087.1, on the reverse strand, counting down.
TTTTTCTTGCCGCCATGATGGAGGGATCCATGATTGGCTATTTGGATTCATGTTGGGTGTTGGATGTATATATTTGTATATATATGTATATGTGTATTTTATATGTATATATGTATCTATGCATATACAGTCATGGAAAAAATTATTAGACCACCCTTGTTTTCTTCAATTTCTTGTTAATTTTAATGCCTGGCTCAACTAAAGGTACATTTGTTTGGACAATTATAATGATAGCAACAAAAATAGCTCATGAGAGTTTAATTTAAGAACTAAGAACTATTCATTTTCCATGGTTTTCTTGATAATAACCAAAATTACTTAAATTCTTTCATCAATAGCTATGGCATGGTACCGCCAAAAACACTACTTTTAAGCATTCCATGTTTTCTTTTCTGTTTGCTTTAAACACATGATACACACAAGAGTTAATACTTGATTGCATAACCATTGTTTTTGATGACTGCAGCCATGCATCTTGACATGCTCTCCACCAGCTTCTGACATTGTTCTGCTGTCACAGCAGCCCATTCCTGTTGGACAAATTCAGACAAATTTTCTTTGTTTTTGGGCTTGTGGTTCTCCATTTTGACTTTGATGATTTTCCACAGGTTTTCAATTGGATTAAGATCTGGTGATTGAGCAGGCCAAGGCATGGTGCGAATGTTGTGGTTCTCCATCCAGGCTTTAACTGACCTTGCCGTGTGGCAAGGGGCATTGTCTTGTTGGAAAATCCAGTCATTCGAGGCAGGAAAGAGTTTTCCAGCTGATGGAAGAAGACTGTTTTCAAGGGTAGTCCTGTACATGACCTGGTTCATTCGGCCTTCACACAATTGCATTTGCCCTGTTCCACTCAGACTGAAACAACCCCAGATCATGACTGATCCACCCCCATGTTTTACTGTAGGGGCAAGACAGTCTGGGTTGTAAGCTTCTCCAGGCTTCCTCCTAACCAGTAAGTTGGCTGGAGTGGGCATCAATTCAAAATTGGATTCATCACTGAAGAGAACCTTAGCCCAATCATCAACAGTCCAATCCTTGTGGTCTCGAGCAAAGAGTAACCAGGCCTTCCTCTGCCTTTCATTGATGAAGGGCTTCTTGCGTGCTCTGTGTGACTTCAAACCAGCTTCAACAAGTCGGTTTCGAACTGTCCTTGCTGAACAAGTCACATTTCTCGACAGTGCCCACTCATTTTTGAGGTCCCTGGAGGTCTGACGACGATTCCTGACACAGGAACGGATGAGTGCACGGTCATCTCGTGGGGTAGAAAGACATTTCCTGCCACGGCCAGGTAGCAATTTGGTAGTGCCATGTTCAGCTTGTTTTTTTTGTTGTAATGAACGGCTGTCTTGGAGATCTTCAGTTTTTTCGCTACCTGTCTCTCACTCATGCCAATTTCCAGCAGTGCCAAGATGGCTGCCTTTGTGGCTTCACATAATTCTTTTGTTTTAGGCATTATGTGAGAGCTGACAACTTCTGAGTTGTGCTACGGCTTGAATGTAAGCAGGAAACCACTCTAGGCCTTTGCATGTGCAGTGCTGCTTGTGACATGAAATGGCCTCTTATATACCCTGGGAATCAATTAAGCTTAAGAATGTCAAATAGGACATAAAGTATTATGTGACCAGCTGCACTTTTTGTTGTGTTCATTGTATTATACGTTTAGTGGTACCAGATATTAGAATGAACAAGAAATTGAAGAAAACAAGGGTGGTCTAATAATTTTTTCCATGACTGTATGTGTATCCATAAAATGAAGAGCTTTATGCTCTATTGTAAAGTGTCTTGAGATAACACTTGTTATGAATTGGCGCTATACAAATAAAGATTGATTGATTGATTGATTGAAGTGCTGCAGGATGTAATGCAGCCCCAAGTTGACAGCGTCGTCCAATCATCTGTTTGCCCGGTAGGCAAACTGCAGGGGGTCCAGCAGGTCGTTTGTGAGGGTCTGCAGGTGGGCCAACACCAGCCGCTCAAAGGTCTTCATGACCACAGATGTCAGCGCGACAGGCCTGTAGTCATTAAGTCCTAAGATGGTGGGTTTCTTGGGGACGGAAATGATGGTGGAGCGCTTGAAGCAGGAGGGGACCACACCCAGCTCCAGGGACCTGTTGAAGAACTGGGTGAGGACAGGAGCCAGCTGGTCTGCACAGGCTTGCAGACAGGAGGGGGAAACCCCATCAGGGCCTGGAGCTTTCCTGGTTTTTTGTCTCTGCAGCAGCCGGTTCACTTCCTCCTCGCTCACGTGGAGGATCTGGGGGTTGGATGTGCTTGAGCCCGGGGGTGGAGATGGTGTTGAGATGAGGGGCTCAGTGCCAGTGGGTGGTGGCAGCGGGGCAGAGTAACTGCAGAGAGGAGAGGGGCAGGTGTGAAGTGGTCCCTTTCGAATCTGCAGTAGAAGGTGTTGAGGTCGTCAGCCATGGCTTTGTTGTCTGCAGCAGTGGGGGATGGGCGTCTCCTGTAGTTGGTGATCTCCTGCAGGCCTTTCCACACTGATGCTGGGTCGTTGGCTGAAAACCTGTTTTTCAGCTTTTCAGAGTAGCTCCTCTCGGCCACTCTGATCTCCTTGGTCAGTGTGTTCCTGGCCTGCCGGTACAGGGCCCTGTCCCCAATCCTGTAGGCGTCCTCCTTGGCTTGACGAAGGTGGCTGAGTTTAGGTGTGAGCCAGGGTTTGTTGTTATTATATGTCCTGAAGGTCTTTGTTGTCACAAATACATCCTCACAAAAGCTGATGTACGATGTCACAGTCTGCCAGTTCGTCTATGTTGGTGGCTGCAGCTTCAAAAACACTCCAGTCAGTGGAGTCAAAACAGTCTTGAAGTTCCTGCTTTGCCTCACTTGTCCACTTCTTCACTGTCTTGACCACTGGCTTGGCAGATTTTAGTTTTTGCCTATAAGCTGGGATCAGATGGACCAGACAGTGGTCAGAGTGCCCTAAAGCTGCCCGGGGTACAGAGCGATAAGCGTCCTTTAAAATTGTGTAGCAGTGGTCCAGAGTGTTTTTGTCCCTGGTAGGACAATTAATACATTGTCTATATTTTGGCAGTTCGTGGTCAAGTTTTCCTCTGTTAAAATCCACCAGAATAATAACCAGAGAGTCTGTGTATTCTCGTCCTAAACGTGTGATCTGCCTCGCCATCAGCTGCACAGCCTCGCTCATGTTGGCCTGAGGTGGGATGTAAACACAGACGAGAATAAAAGAGGAAAACTCCCCGCGGTGAATAAAAAGGCTTACAGTTTATAACGAGGGACTCTAAATTTGAGTTGCAATGTCTATTTATCACCGTGACATCTGTACACCAACCTTTGTGGATGTAGAAACATTTTCCGCCGCCCTTTGACTTCCCAGTTAGCTCCGTGACGCGGTCCGCACGCAGCAAATGGAACCCTGGCAGGTATAGTCCGCTGTCCGGGATAGAGTCACTGAGCCAGGTTTCCGTAAAACAAAGAACCGCAGAATGTCCAAAGTCTCTGTTTGTCCTGCTTAAGAGAAGCAGCTCGTCCATCTTATTAGGAAGAGAGCGGACGTTGGTGAGGTGGATCGCCGGGAGCGCAGTGCGGAAGCCTCGTTGTCTCAGCTTCATGAGCGCGCCGGCTCGCTTTCCCCGTCTGCGTCTCCTCCATATACCACAGAGAGCTGCCGCACTGCCGACCAGAAGTTCGGAAAAACTTTTTTGGTTCACGTAGAAAGTAGGAAAAAAGTCAGGAGAGAGCTGCCTTATGTGTAGCAGCTCTTCTCTGCCAAAAGTGATGCGGTTGGAGTGCGCACACACAGAAAATACACAAAAACAAACACAGTACTAGAGAGCGCAGTGCCGAGGCGGCCGTCCGCGGCGCCATCGTGGATCATCTAAGATGACCATAGCTTGGTAGTGGAATATGAAGTGAATGTCTGTAGCATATGATGTGCTTCATTGTGACCCCACAATTCTTTAATTAAGCAAAACATTTGGCAATATGTACAGCAATGTATAGCTTTAGCGTCTGTCCTGAGATTTCTGAGCAGAGAGAGAACTGAGGTGTGACACTGTGGCACATGTACAGTTGTGCCCAAAAGTTTACACCCCCCAGCAGAATTTCTGATTTTTTGGCCTTTTCTCAGAAAATATGAATGGTAACACAAAAACCTTTCTGTCACTCATGGTTAGTGGTTGGGTGAAGACATTTATTGAAAAAAAAAATAGTTTACTCTTTTTAAATCATAATGACAACAGAAACTTCAAAAATTACCCCGTTCAAAAGTTTACACCCCCTGGCAGTTTTGGCCTGATAACATGCACAAAATTGGACACAAATGGGTTTGAATGTCTACTAAAGGTAACCATCCTCTCTGTGATCTGTTAGCTTGTAAACTGTGTGTGTGTATGAAAGCTCAGTGAGTTTCTGAGCTCCTGACAGACACGTGCATCTTTCACTCAGTGCTACATTGAAGTTTCTGGTTTCTGCGTCATGGGTAAAGCAAAAGAATTGTCAAAAGATCTGTGAGAAAAGGTAATCCAACTGTATAAAACAGGAAAAGGATTTAAAAAGATATCTAAGGAACTGAGGATGCCAAGAAGCACTGTTAAAACGCTAATTAAGAAGGGGAGAGAGAGGGATTCTGATGAAATCAAACCACGGTCAGGCAGACCAACAAAAATTTCAGCTCCAACTGCAAGGAAAATTGTTAGAGATGCAAAGAAAAACCCTCAAATAACTTCAGCTAAAATACAGGACTCTCTGAAAAAAATTGGAGTGGATGTTTCAAGATCCACAATAAGGAGACTCTTGAAGAAACATGGGCTACATGGTCGGGTCGCCAGAAGAAAGCCATTTCTACGCAAATGCCACAAAATATCCCGCTTAGAATACACCACACAGCACAGAGACAAGCCTCAAAACTTCTGGAACAAAGACATTTTGGAGTGATGAGACCAAAATTGAACTTTTTAGCCACAACCATAAACGTTACATTTGGAGAGGAGTCAACAAGGCCCATAATGAAAAGTACACCATTCCTACTGTGAAACACGGAGGTGGATCACTGATGTTTTGGTGATGCGTGAGCTACAAAAGCCACAGAAAAATTGGTCAAAATTTATGGAAGGATGAATGCAGCATGTTATCAGAAAATACTGGAGGAAAATTTACAGTCATCGGCCCAGAAGCTGCGCATGGGACATTCTTGGACATTCCGACACGACAATGATCCAAAACACAAGGCCTAATCAACCTGCCATTGGCTACAGCAGAATAAAGTGAAGGTTTTAAAGTGGCCATCTCAGTCTCCTGACCTCAATGTCATTGAGCCACTCTGGGGAGATCTCAAATGTGCAGTTCATGCAAGACAGCCCAAGAATTTACTTTTTGCCAAGAGGAATGGGCAGTTTTACCATCTGAGAAAATAAAGACCCTCATCCATAACTACCACAAAAGACTTCAAGCTGTTATTGATGTTAAAGGGGCAAATACAAAGTATTAAAAACTGGGGGGTGTAAACTTTTGAACAGGGTCAATTTTGAAGTTTCTGTTGTCATTATGATTTAAAAAGAGTAAACTAATCTTTTTTTCGATAAATGTCTTTACTCAGCCACTAACCATGAGTGACAGAAAGGTTTTTGTGTTACCATTCATATTTTCTGAGAAAAGGCCAAAAAATCAGAAATTCTGCAGGGGGGTGTAAACTTTTGGGCACAACTGTACAGGCTAATGCCAAGTACGTCACACAACCGTACTTCCTAAAACCCTGCTATCCTTTTAAAGTATTGAACAGGTAATACGCATAGAGTCTAATTCAGGCAAGTTTTTAATCCTATGACGTGTTGTCCACACGGAGATGGCAGTCTGGGTGTTGGAAAACACACTTTTGTGAAAATGTATAAGAGTGAATAGACCTGAAAGACAGTCATTGCTTTTTTGTGTATGGAAATTTTCTGAAGCGATGACATTATAGTCCCAGTTATTTCATATAATTTATGCAAAAAAAAAACACATCTGGTGTGTTGAGGCCAAATGCCCTAAGAAATAGCTCTGCAGGCCCGGTTTTCCATCTTTACGTTTTAGCTTCAAGATTGGTAGGTATCCAGTTCATGATGTACCCTGCCTTTTGCCCAGTTTCAGCTGGTATAGGCTTGCAAACGCAAACAGCTCCGTCACAGTTCTTCTCACCTTATCACTCCTCTGCCATCACCTCTGAAGCAGCCTCCTTGAGTGTGACGCCTTCCCTGCTGTTTACAGACTTGAAACACAAAGTTGCTGTGGACCAGTAATCAGCCTGTATCAGAGAAACGGAAGAATGAAAACAATAATCAGATATCAGTCATTAACACGATCAATGGAGAAAATACTTTTGTCCATCTGGATACGAATCTGCTCATTTCATGTTTAAGAATATGAGTGATTTATTTTTCTCTTGTTCCAACTGACCCCTCTCTTTACTCCTCTCCCTCTGTCCTTTCATCTGTGATCCTTCAGAGGGCCAGCGGCTCATCTTTCTGCAATAATCTGGTCGGTACTAGAGAAGAAGCAGATGATAGTGGGACAAGCTCCACAAAGGTACCAACACGAAGACAAAGATCATTGAACACAGAACTAATCCTGACACAAAGAAAGTCTGAGAGCAGCATGTTAATATTTCATATTCAGGACTGAGACCAGTAATAGTCCACAAAAGTTTTGATGTTGTTGGGTCTACTGTGCCTCTCTTTACAGATGGACAGATCCGATTTAGAGGATGACCCTGAGGAGGAGGAGACTTTCAATGAGGAGGAGAAAGAAGGACAGAAAGAAGACACTGCAAACCAAAACCCCATTAGTCAGATGGACTTCTACCAAGCTGATCCATTCGCTCACTGTCAGACAGAGCGTACGTATCACACAAATTCATCCAGCCAATGTAAACCCTGCCAGTCAGGATAGAGGGGGAGTAGGTAAAAAAAACAGAGGAGGCTGCAGGACAAACATGGACCTCAGAGTCATTGCTAAAATTGACTGAGAGTTCACCTGGCATAACGTTAAATATGTTTCACTAGTCCACCTGAGAAAGAACCCACAGAAAGTGTTTTTTTTTTATTTATTTAACCTTTATTTAACCAGGAAAACCTCATTGAGATTAAAAATCTCTTTCACAAGAGTGTCCTGGCCAAGACAGCAGCACATTCAACAGTTTTACACATGCAGTCATCAAACACATAAAACAAGAATTCAATACATTAAGAGAGAAAAGTCACAATTCAGATGGCTTATTTTGCTTCGATTGTCCACAGGAGAAAGATAAAGTGCATCAGTCAAAACATCTGCAGCCAGATGTGTTTGCCTCCGAGTTGCTCAACATTGTCTTAAAAGTAGCCTATCTAGTGACACCAGATCTTTTAGTTTCAGGTCTTTTTGTAGTTCATTCCAAGCATGTGGAGCTGCAAACCTGAATGCCTTTTTTCCCAGCTCAGTTCTTACTTTGGGAACAGACAATAAGAAAAGATCCTGGGACCGAAGATTATAAGATGCTGTGCTCTTCCGACTGATGTAGGTCAGCAGGTAGGATGGAAGCAGACCAAGAATACATTTAAAAATAAGAATACGCCAGTGATGGAGTCTGCATGCAGACAAAGAAGACCATCCAACACGAGCATACAGCAAACAATGATGAGTAAGAGATTTAAACCCAGTGATGAACCTCAGAGCTCCATGATACACTGTATCCAGAGAATGTAAGCTATTAGAGGAGGCATGCATGTACAAAACATCACCATAGTCCAACACAGACATAAATGTAGCAGAAACCAGTCTTTTTCTGGATTCAAAGGAGAGACAAGACTTAATTCTAAAGAAAAAACCCAACTTCAGTTTTAACTTTTTAACAAGCTGCTGAATATGGGCAGAGAAGGAGAGAGAATCATCGATTACAACACCAAGATACTTGTAGGAAGAGACAGGTTCAATCTGAGAACCCTGAGCAGTGATCACTGAAGGCAGGCTAGAAAGTTTGGATTTAGAATTTGAGAACAGCACAACTTTTGTTTTGTCTGCATTTAAAACCAGTTTTAAATCATAAAAATTTTGTTGCATGGCGTTAAAAGCAAGTTGTAATTGTGCAAGTACTTGGACTGGTGATGAAGCAGAAGTGTACATGACTGTGTCATCAGCATAAAAATGAAATTTTGCATTTGAAATATTCCAGTTTATGTTATTTATGTAGAGAATGAACAGAAGTGGACCGAGGACTGAACCTTGTGGCACACCTTTAGTAATATTGAGTGAACTGGAAGTGAGGCCCTCCACCTGTACAGACTGAGTTCTATCTGTCAGGTAATTATCAAACCAGCCAACAGCATGTTTTGATAGTCCTGCACGAATTAACAGGTGAGCTAGGACTGAGTGGTCCACAGTATCAAATGCTTTGGACAGGTCAATGAAGAGGGCTGCACAATGCTGTTTATTATCGATAAAATCAATAAAATAGTTAAAAACACTAAGTGCAGCTGTAACTGTGCTGTGTCTCTTTCTAAAACCAGATTGAAAGTCAGATAAAATATTGTTGTCAGTTTAAAAATCCTTTAGCTGATCACTAACCAGGGACTCGAGAACCTTAGCCAGGACAGACAGCTTGGATATGGGCCTGTAATTATTTAAAATTGAGGGATCATCCCCTTTGAGCAGAGGAGTGATGTGGGCAGACTTCCAGATAGGAGGTACAGAGTTTGTGATCAAGGACAAATTAAAAATGTGAGTTAAAGGAGAGGCAATAAAATCAGATGCCATCTTTAAAAAGTAAGGCTCGAGTTTGTCAGGGCCTGAAGCTTTGGATGTGTCTAAAAGTCTGAGTGCTTTATGAACCTCAGAAACTAAAATGGGATAAAAACTAAAAGAAGGTCCATGCTGATTTTGACCATCAGTAAAAGAATTAAAAGACTTAAAAGAAGCATTTAAATTAGCATTAAAATTTGTGGAATTAAGAGACTCAAATATAAACCCTAAGGCTATAAAATGCTCATTAAAACAAGAAAGCATTTTGGCTTTGTCAGAGATTTTTTCAGAGTCTTTAAAATTGCATGGTGGTAGCTCAAAGCTTTTGCTATTGTCGGAGATGGATTTGATGGTTTTCCAGAATTTTGAGGGATTATTTCGATTTTGTGTAGCCTGAGAAAGAAAGTAATTAGCTTTAGCTGACCTGATCTTCGTGGTGCATACATTGTGCAACTGCCGAAATGCTAGCCAGTCTGAGTTTTTGTCTGTTTTTCTGGCTTTAGCCCAGGCCAGGTTGCGCTGATGGAGGAGTTCAGAGAGATCAGGAGTGAACCATGCATTATTTCTGCCCTTGACTCTATACCTCCTAAGTGGAGCTTGCTTGTTAATAAAATAACCAAAACCATCATAGAAACACTTCCAGGCAACATCAACATCAGCAATAAGCTCTATCTTTCCCCAATCAAAATGAAATAAATCATGGAGAAAGCCCTGCTCTGAAAAGTGCTTCATGTCTCGTTTTTGGATGATACGAGGTCTGGTTTTAGGTATTTTAGTGTTTCTCACTGTTGCTACAGCACAGTGGTCACTTACGTCATGAGCAAATACAGAAGCACTTGAGTATTTATGAGGAGCGTTTGTTAGTATGAGATCCGAAAGGGAGGCATTTTCTGGATTTTTGGGGTTTGGTCAAGTTGCACTGCCAACCAACTGGAAGAGGTTCAATGAATTACAGTAAGATTTAAGATCATCAGAGACTGGTTGCAACCAGTTAAGATTAAAATCACCAAGAGCTAAAAGTTCCTTGGAATTAAATTGAGAAAAGAGCTGCATTATGTTAAGCAGCGCACCATTTTCAGCAGAGGGTGTATGGTAACAACCAGCAACATAAACATGAATAAACTCGGAGACTTCAAGCTCCAAAGCTAAAAACTCAAACTGCTTAACCACAGATTTAGAGAGTAGAACAGTCACTTGAAACTTTTTCTTGGTATAGATGGCAACACCTCCACTCCTATTAGGGTGGTCAGTCCTGAAGACATTATAGCCATCAATGGTTATTTCACTGTCGGGGACAGATTTACTCAGCCACGTTTCTGATAAAACAGTGACATCTGCATCAGTTGAGAATGCCCAGATTCTCAGCATGTCCATTGTAGCAACAAGGCTGCGCACATTGTGTAAAGTGTAAAAAACCCAATCCGGCTCTTTCTTTAAAATCTGCCGGGGTGTTGAAATCAGAGGGGGTGTCTGAACCTGGGTTGGGCTGTACGTTCCCAGACATCAACAGCAATAAAATAATCAGACATTTTTGTTGAAAAAAGTTCCCATAGGACTCGTTTTGGCGACACCATCCTGTTTTAGAGTCAGGGACAGCTGGAGTGAGACAGAAATTGTCATATAAAGTCATAAAACAGATCAGACTAATAAAATCCACAGTGTCAGAGGGGAAGAAAAGGGGCTGAAGTGGTGGAGTGACAGCAGGCGCACTGTCAGATGCGCATGTTCCAGAGTAAGATGAGTCCTGGATTGGTAACGCTGGACTGGAGTTTTTATTCCGGTGACAGCTATCCCAGAACACAGTAAAAGTGTTAAGGGAGGACAGAACCTTTCGGAAGCAAATCTGGCAGGTAATTGAACAATCATTCTGCCAATCAACATTTATTACATACATTTATTAATAGAAATATCCCTATGATATAGGTATAGAGTTTGTAGTGTTCATATTCGTTTTCATTTAGACTCTGTTTACACAACAACTTTTTACCAGAAATGGAAAAGTTTTCCTTTGTATTTTCAAAAATGGTCCAAGTTCACCTGGAGACACGAGAATGACTGGAAACATGCCAGGCCAATATATGGCCATGAAGTTTTTGTTGAGAAACAGTGTTGTTACAACACATGTACAAAGAAGAAAAATTTTCACAAACAAGAATGGAGAGTGGACGCACAAAGGCTCATGAGTTTCTTACCTCGGCAACAGATCTGTCTGTATAGTTTTGTCTGGATAACAAACCTTGCACAGTAAACTCACAGATGTTGCTCGGAAGACGGTCAAAGCTATTGTTGTCACTGGTATGTATGCGCAGCCTTTATGTGAAAGAGTACTTTGCATGCGGTGACATCAGCATTTCACACGCTGAATCCCATCTACTCTTAGCTGTACAAGCTATTTTTTCAAAACTCTCCACTCTTGACCCTGGTTTTAAAAGTTTGCAGAGTCAGGCACTTATGGCACTGCTCTCATGTAAACAGAGGCAAAAACGCAATGAAAACTCTCCGTATTGGGCAGGATCTGTTTCCATGTAAACTGGGCCTCAAAAAAAAATGCGGTCACGATCTGATAAAACTGCTACTGAAGCTGTTAGCATCTATGCTAATCTGTGTACGTGCAGTCAGGTCCTGCTGTCATCTCGCTCATAGGTCCCACCTCCCACCTCCCACCTCTAAAGGACTCTGATTGGACCACCCCAATCAGAGTCGCTCACATTCTCTGTAGATTGCAGCTTAGCAAGATGGATCTGCCTGATTGCAGACATAGAATCAGGGGGATCCAGCTGCTGTGCAAGGTTAGGTATAGGTTGGAGCTGGTCTGTTGTATTCTGTTTATAATTTACAACACAGTCAGGCTGCAGCACCCAAAAGAAATTTAATGTTTTTGCCATTGTGAAAGAGTGTGTGTCCATCCATGAGCAAGAAAACTGAAGAAGTTCTCATTGGATGCTGGTGGAACAGTATTGTTGGTCATGGTATAAGAGAGCAGTGATAAGAGTTAGGCAGTGATACGAATCTGAATAGAGATACAGGATTTCTGTTTAGGAGATGGGCAGTTTTCCACATATTTGCTGCTTACGCTGATAACGTAGGCCTTTTGCTGAGGCTTGTTTTGTTACAGATCACTGCTACATCTCGAACAACATGAACTGGATTTATAAAGATCAAATTAATCTAAGTCAATCTTAATTAATCTGAATAGGATATTCAGCAGACTAGGAGGGGAGTGGAGACTATTGTTAGCAGAAAAAGAGTTGTAATGGTTATTTTAATGCTTTACATATTTGTTTCAATTTCTACATTATGCTGAATTTTTATTACACTGAATAAGTAACCATAAGATCTCTTTTGCACATCCCTCTCTGTCTTTCTCTCTTTCTCTCTCTCTCTCTCTCTCTCTCTCTCTCTCTCTCTCTCTCTCTCTCACTCTTTAAATAATTCACAGATGACCTCTTCAACGAGGACCTGTTTCCAAAAACTGATTCATCTGGTGAGTTACATGGATTTTTTAACCTGTCCTGGACTGGCTGATGTTGTTTTATGATCTTGTGTTCATCAAGTCTAATGAAATAATTAGGACGGCATGGTGGCGCAGCAGGTTGGTATACATATGTGGACAAAAAGGTTGGTACCATTCATTTAAAGAAAGAAAAACCCCTGATCACTAAAATAACTTGAAACTGACAAAATTAATAATACATTAAAAATGTACTGAAAATCAACTAATGGAAATCAGACATTGCTTTTCAATTGTGGTTTAATATAATAATCTTTAAAAAAAAAACTAATGAAACTGGCCAGGACAATATTGATGGTACACTTCACTCAATATTTTGTTGAACAGCCTTTGAGGCAATCACTGCAATCAGGCAATTTCTGTAACTCTCAGTGAGACTTCTGCACCTGTCCACAGGTATTTTGGCTCACTCCTCACGAGCAAACTGCTCCAGCTGTCTCGGGTTTGAAGGGTCAATCGATCAATCGATCAATCTATCAATTAATCTATCTATCTTTCAATCAATCTTTTTTTGTATGGCAACAGCTCATTACAAGTGTTATTTCAAGACACTTCGCAATAGAGCATAAAACTCTTCTTTTATGGATATACATTTATACATATATACATATATAAAATACACACACAAACGCACACAGACACCGATACACACACACACACACACACACACACACACACACACGTGTGTGTGTGTGTGTGTGTGTGTGTGTGTTTGTGTACGTATATGTATATATATACACACACACACAAATACATGAATCCATATAGCCAATCATTAAATCCTCCATCATGGCAGCAAGAAAAAACCTTCTGTAAAGCAGCAGGAAATATTTAATTGTGGATCCCAGTCTCATGATGAACAGCAAATCCACACGATGCTGTGTTGGGTGTGTGAGTAAAGGAAGGGAGGTAAGCGGAGACAAGTGGACTAAAGTAAGACCTAAAGTTAGTGACAGATCCATGAATCATAGACCTGTCATTGCCAAATTTGTCTTGAGATGCTACTTATCATTTTCAGGAAGGTCCTCATGTCTGAATGGTTGTGGTGATAATTTTATAATCATCATAAAGTATAATCAATAGTCAATAGTCTTACTGAAAAAAAATGTATAGTAGTGACAAACTCATGGGCGACCACAAGTGCATCCCTACCATATTTGTCCCCGTGAGGTATAAATGTATTAAAGGTAGACCTCTTGAGAAGTAAAATCCTATTTTCAAGAGGGACCTTGTGCCTATGTGGGTCTAAAAATAGTTACTGTAAAGATATCAACCATGGATATGGAGATCATGCTAATATCCACATTAACAGCTATAATGATAATGAACTGGAATGGGACTGAAGAAATGGCCAAATATGTGTCATGTTTGTAATTGTAGTTATTGAGACTTCGTGCAGCAGCAGGAAGTCTCCACCAAGGATCCCAGACCACCTACAAGACAAGAGCCAGAGACGAGTACAGGAGCAAACTAAAGGGGCAAAGGCAGATGTGGAGAGAGACTGAGAGACATAGGGGTAGAGCACAGTGTGCCAGATCCCCCCTGCAGTCTGAGCCTATTGCATCTTAACTATGAGTCTAATTTATGGACTATAAGCTGGTCCGTAACTGAAAGCTTTATCAAAGAGGAATGTTTTAAGTCTAACCTTCAAGAAGAGAGGGTGTCTCCTCCTGACCTGTGGTCAGTAAATGGTTCCAGAGATGAGTAGCCTGATAACTGAAGGCTTTACCTCCAATTCTACTTCTATAGATTGATGGTACCAGGAGCAATCCAGCATTTTGGGAGTGTAATGTTCTAGAGGGTTTGTATTGTACTACAAGCTCTTAAAGAAAGACTGGTCCATGTCCACTGAGAGCTTTATAGGTGTGGAGAAGAATCCTGAATTCTATTCTATATTTTATGGAAAGCCACTGTAGAGAAGCTAATACAGGAGTATTGTGGTCTCTTCTCCTAGTTCTAATCAGTACACGTGCTGCAGCATTTTGAACCAGCTGAAGCTTCTTAACTAACCTGCTGAGACAGCCTGAAAGAAGATTACAATAGTCCAGTCTAGAGGTAACAAAAGCATGGACTTGCTTTTCGGCATCGCTCTGGGACAGGATAGGCCTGAGTTTAGGGATGTTTCGAAGAGGAAAAAAGTCTGTTTTTGAAATTTGCCTTATGTGGGAGTTAAAGGATAAATCCTGATCAAATAGAACCCCAAGATTTCTAACAGTTGTGCTTGGTGCCAGGCTAATGCCATCTATGGCAGTTAAATCATTAGAAAAGGTTTCTTTAAAGGTGCTGATGGCCCAGCACAATGGTCTCTGTCTTGTCTGAGTTAAGAAGAGGAAAATTTCTGGTCATTCCGGTTCTAATGTCCTTTAGACATGTATCTAGTTTAGATTACTGATTTGTTTCACCTGGCTTCAGTGCTACATAAAGCTGTGTATCATCAGCGGAACAATGAAAATTAAAGGAGTATGTCCGCATGATATCACAGAGGGGAAGCACTATATGGAGAAGAGAATTGGACCTAGCACGGAGCCTTGAGGAACTCCATAAGGGGTGTCTTCTCTCACTGCATGTTTCAGCTCATTCCACAAATGTACAATAGGATTTAGATCAGGGCTCATTAAAGGCCACTTCAGAATAGTCCAGTGTTTTGTTATAAGTCATTCTTGGATATTCTTAGCTGTGTGTTTTGGGTCATTTTCCTGTTGAAGGACCCATGACCTGCAACTGACACCAAGCGTTCTGTCACTTGACAGCACATTTCGCTCCCGAATGCCTTGATAGTCTTGAGGTTTCATTGTACCCTGCACAGATTCAAGACACCCTTTTTGTCTCAATCTGTCCAAAGGAAATTCTCCCAGAAGCTTTCTTGACTTGTCAATATGCATTTTAGCAAATTCCAGTCTCTTTCTTTTTCATTTGGCTTCAACAGTGATGTCCTCTATTAACTCTACTCTGGCTCAAACAACAACGGATGGTGTGATCTGATGCTGATGTACCTTAGCCTTCAAGTTCACCTCTAATCTCTTCTAAAGTTGTTCTGGGCTCTTTGGTTACCACTCCTATTATCAGTCTCTAATTTGCCATCAATTTTCCTCTTGTGGCCACATCTAGGGAGGTTGGCATCAGTCCTGTTGACCTTAAACTTCTGAATAATATGCTCAACTGTAGTCACAGAAACATCAAACTGCTTGGAGATCAAGACCATCAAGATGGTCTTCTAGCCTTTGCCTTTAACATGCTTGTCTATAATTTTCTTTCTCATCTCCTTTGCTTTCTGTGATTAATGTTCAGCGTGGTAGACATCACGATACAAAACATCACAGTGACTACTTTGCAGCCTGTAAATAAGCAGGCTGACTGATTACATGCTTGAAAACACCTGTAATGCTAATTACAGGACACACCTTAGTTTAACTTGTCCCTATGGTCAAATCATTTTCAACCTTTACTAGTGGTACCAGCATTTTTGTCGATTATTATTTTTTTCAGGTTTAAGTTATTTTAGTGGTACATATACAGTGGGAGGAAAAAGTAAGTACATCCTTTGTAATTTTGTACATTTCTGCCTAAATTAGTCATAAAATGTGGTCTGATCTTAACTAAAATCACAAGAATGAGTAAACAGTGTCTGCTTAAACTAATGCCACCCAAAAAATTACATGTTATCATTTTTTTATTGGCCATAAGATGTAAACATTCACAAGACAGGGGGGAAAAGGTAAGTACACCCTTTGATTCAATAGCTGGTTGACCCTCCTTTGGCAGCAATAACTTCAACTCGATGTTTCCTGTAGCTGCAGATTAGGCACACACAACGATCAGGATGAATCTTGCACCATTCTTCTTCACAAAACTGCTGCAGTTCTGCAAGATTCTTGGGATGTCTGGTGTGAACAGCTTTCTTGAGGTCATGCCACAGCATCTCAATTGGGTTAAGGTCACGGCTTTGATTGGGCCATTCCAGAACATTTATTTTATTCTTCTGAAACCATTCTAAAGTTAATTTGCTTCTGTGCTTTGGGTCGTTGTTCTGTTGCAGTACTCATTCTCTGTTGAGCTTCAACTGTTTGACAGATTGTCTCAGGTTTTTCTGCAAAATATCTTGGTAAACTTGTGAGTTCATTTTTCCGTTGATGATGGCGAGCTGTCCAGTCCCTGAGGCAGCAAAGCAGCCCCACACCATGATGCTCCCCCCGCCGTACTTAACAGTGGGAATAAGGTTTTGAGGATGGTGTGCTGTTCCATTTTTCCTCCACACATGACGTTGTGTGTTCCGACCAAACAATTCAACTTTGGTTTCATCACTCCACAGGATATTTTCCCAGTTGCGCTGTGAAGCATCTAAATGCTTTTCTGCAAACTTCAAACGTGCAGCAATGTTCTTTTTAGACAGCAATGGCTTCCTGTGTGGTGTTCCCCCATGAAACCCATTTTTGTTTAATGTTTTACGTATTGTAGATGTGTCAACAGAGATGTTGGCATGTTCCAGTGATTTCTGTAAGTGTTTCGCTGACACTGTAGGGTTCTTTTTTTACCTCGTTGAGGATCCTGCGCTGTGCCCTTGGAGTCATCTTTACAGGGCGAACACTCCTTGGAAGAGAAGCAACAGTGCTGAACTGTCTCCATTTGTAGACAATTTTTCTCACCGTGGATTTGTGAACATCAAGACTTTTAGAGATGGTTTTGTAACCTTTTCCAGCTTTACACAAATCAACAATTCTTGATCTTAGGCCTTCAGAGAATTCTTTTGAGTGAGGCATGGTGCACACCAGACAGTGCCCCTCATCAAGAGACAACTCTTAACTGGTGTGTGTTTTCCAGTGGGCAGGGCAGCTTTAAGCCACACCTCAGTAACTGAACTTCAGGTTGGCTCACACCTGACTCATAAATTTGACTAACTAGCTCTTGGATGGATCCTTAGCCAAGGGGGTGTACTTACCTATTCCCCCCTGTCTTGTGAATGTTTACATCTTATGGCCAATAAAAAAATGATAACATGTAATTGTTTGGGTGGTATTAGTTTAAGCAGAACTGTTTACTCATTCTTGTGATTTGAGTTAAGATCAGACCACATTTTATGACCAATTTAGGCAGAAATGTACAAAATTACAAAGGATGTACTTACTTTTTCCTCCCACTGTATGACACAGTTGACCATGATGTTCTAAAAGTTAGACTTCTGAGCTCAGGACTCTCAGATGAAGCTGTTGCTTGGTTTTCTAACTATCTTAGCAGTCGGTCACAGTGTACAAGACATGACGGTGTATGCTCAGATTTTGTATCTGTCCACAAGGGTGTGCCGCAGGGCTCTGTATTAGAGCCACCTTTATTTACCATTTAAGTACATGATCTAGGACAAAATATGTCAGATAAGACCCTGATAAGACCAAGCTAATGCTTTTAACCAGATCAAAGACCGGGTCACACATTGTTCCTGCACTCTCTGCTGTTGATGGAAAGCAGATTGATGTTGTACACTGCTATAAATATTTGGGTATACTGATTGATGACTCCCTTAATTTTAAATCACATGTACTGTATCTTGTCAAAAAGTTGAGACTGAAACTGTTTTTTTTTTATTTTAGAAACAAGTTGTGTTTTTCTTGTAATGTAAAAAAGCGACTTGTTGCTGCAACTTTTTTTTACCTGTTTTAGATTATGGGGATATTTTGTACATGCATGCCTCTGCACAGTGTCTTTATATGATTGATACTACCTACCATGCATCCTTGAGGTTCATTACCTACTCTAAACCTCTGACTCATCACTGTGAGTTGTACACTTGTGTTGGATGGCCCGCTTTGGTGACCCGTAGGGCAATACACATTTATAAGGCAATTCTTGGTCTGCTTCCCCCCTATTTATGTGTTTTTATCATGCAGAGAGCTACCGGACAGTATTCCTTGCATTCACAGGACCTTATCATGCCCTCTGTCCCAAACGCACAAACTGAAATTGGGAAAAGGGCTTTTGGGTACTCTGCACCATCAGACTGGAATGTTTTGCAGAATGACTTAAAGCTCAAGGAGCTGGTGTCCTTAACTGTTTTTAAATCAAAAATGAAAGACATGGAAGCAGATTCTATCCAATGCTGATGTTTTTAGCCAGGCTGTGATATGGCTCATAGATGTCTCTGTTTTTAATCCATGGTGATGTGCTTGTAAATTGTTTTTGTCTCTTTTGTATCTGTCTGCAACTTTGTGTTTTTTGTTGCTGCCTGTCTTGGCCAGGTCTCCCTTGAAAAAGAGGTTTTTAATCTCAATGGGGTCAACCTGGTTAAATAAAAATTAAATAAAATATACATATACATACATACATAAACACATACACACACATTAGATAGATAGATAGATAGATAGATAGATAGATAGATAGATAGAGAGAGAGAGAGAGAGAGAGAGAGAGAGAGAGAGAGATAGATAGATAGATAGATAGATAGATAGATAGATAGATAGATAGATAGATAGAGAGAGAGAGAGAGAGAGAGAGAGAGAGAGAGAAAGAGAGAAAGACAGAGAGGGATGTGCAAAAGAGATCTTATGGTTACTTATTCAGTGTAATAAAAATTCAGCATAATGTAGAAATTGAAACAAATATGTAAAGCATTAAAATAACCATTACAACTCTTTTTCTGCTAACAATAGTCTCCACTCCCCTCCTAGTCTGCTGAATATCCTATTCAGATTAATTAAGATTGACTTAGATTAATTTGATCTTTATAAATCCAGTTCATGTTGTTCGAGATGTAGCAGTGATCTGTAACAAAACAAGCCTCAGCAAAAGGCCTACGTTATCAGCGTAAGCTGCAAATATGAGAGAGAGAGAGAGAGAGAGAGAGAGAGAGAGAGAGAGAGAGATAGATAGATAGATAGATAGATAGATAGATAGATAGATAGATAGATAGATAGATAGATGTGGTGATAGCTACAATTACCCTTTCAATAGGTAAATTAGTCATTTAAAAGTCAGATAGCCTTATTTACAGTGTTACAATGCATTGTTAATTTTTTCCTGTGGATGGCAACACCAGACAAAACATGTACATACTGTACCATATTTTTGTTAAGTCATACCAAGTTAATGTCTAAAATGCAATACATTTGGTTCCACAGTTAAACACTTAAAACATTACTTATTGGGTGGTCCCAAATAACTGTTTAAATACTGTAATTATAACAGGATGCCTGGTGTTTGTAAATAAATGTGTCAGGAAATGTCCTTTTGACAAATTTTATTCACCCTATGCTCATGAGAAATAAACATAAACAACTTTGGCAAGATTTGTAATTATTATATTATAAATGCTTAAAACTGTATGGTCACAAGAGAAGAAAATTGATATTGATAATTGATATTATTTTTTAACTGCTTTCTCTTCATAAAAATTGTAAATGAACATGTATAAAGGTTTTTAAGATGATAAAAATAAACCTAACCCTTTAGCATACACTCAGACATTTTTGTTTGCCCAAAGCATTCAGTGTCCATGCTACAGTTTGTTTGATTAGACCATGCCCAGGTCTCTCCACTGTAGGGTGGCAGTTAACATAGAACGTTTGGTGGGAGAAATCCAAAAACCAGAGAATAAGTCCAAACCAATCAGCAAAGGTATAAAGTCCAACAGGCAAAATTAAGCACAATATAAACAGACGGAGGTCAGAATCCAAAAAGGCTGGAACTGAAGGCTGGAAACAAAGCAGGCAGGAGCACAAACTACGATCTGGCAACTGACAAAGAAACTGACTGGCTTAAATACTGTGATTGATTACAAACAGGATTCAGGTGTGATTGTCCAAGCAGAAGGGGAGGGGAGTGAGTAGCTGGAGGGTGGCGCTAGGAGCAGCAGACAGCTCCAGCAGTATCCAAGCAGGAGAGGGAGAAGAGTGAGCAGGTAATGAGCTGGAAGTTTGGGCTAGGAGCAGCAGGAAGCTCCAGCAGTGTCTATGACATAACTAGAGGGTTGAACTTATGGACAAGAATTCATGTTTGCTACACATCATGGGGACTGGGGTTAAACAAAAAAATCCCAATTTTTTTCATGTTGAATATTTCTTAACATATTCAGTAAATTAAATAATCCACCCAAACTTCAGACTATACTCTGCCTTGTAAATAGCAAAACACCAGTCAGTGCCAACTGATATAAACTCTTAATATCCGGAAACAGCCCCCAGCCGGAGACACACATCAGTCTCTGATTAAGGAGACCTTACAACAGTTTAAATGTTTTTATTGGTCTATAAAAGTGAGCCTGCTCCATCAAATGAGTAATCAGATGACCAGAAAAGATCGAGTCGAAGTCAAGGTCAAGTCAAAGTGTGGTGGTTTAGATCAGATTCAAACCATTCACTTTATTTTCTTAGAACAGGGTTGAATCGTCCTGATGTGTTTTTTATGTCCTCTTCTCCAGATGGGTTTGCCTCTGACCCTTTCAAAGGCAGCGACCCCTTTGCAGCGGATGTCCTGTTCCCGGAGGGTAACTCTGGGCCCGATGGTAACTGTGCAGACGAAGGGGACACCAGTCTGTCGTGCGCTGAAAACAAAGCTTCAACTGGAACTCAGTGCTTTGAGTCTGAATTCCCAGACGAGGACAGCGACATAGAGATCAGCTACAGCCGAGAGGACCTGGACGCCATCGCCATGGCTGATGATCCTCGAGGTTTCAAACCTATTCAGAGCTCATCCGAGGAGCTAGGGCCAGAGCCAATCAGAGGCTGGAGGTCTCAGGGTCAGTACTCAATAGAGTCGGATCCTAACGGGTACGAGCTGGACCTGGGTGCTGTGTCCCCACCCTCGGACATAGAAGAACACAGTCTGGCATCTATAGCTGGAGAGATTAAAGTGACAGCTATGGAGCAGCAGGAGAAAGGTGACGTTTCATCAGATTTATTCATCCACTTAGCTATTTGCAGTGTTTTAATTTAATTTGATTGATCTATTCAGCCTGTTGAGTCATTGTTTAGCTCATATCTTTGACTTTTTACTCAATACTGTGGCAAAAGAGTGAATCAAAGGTCATAAAGAGTAATAGGGCAGATTAATTTAAATAATAAGAGCCTTACTTAATTTACTTTAGTTCAAAAAGAGAGAAGAGTATAAAATCAAACCAAAAATTACTGCTGAACCTCTTCGACATGTCTGACCTTCGTTTTTGTTACTATGGGTGACAAAAACATGACAAAAATATCACAAACAATAGAGCCGTGCATCTTCCCTAGTCTCACAATTCAGTTTGATTTAACATCGTGCTGTAATATTCTTCATTTTCCATGTTACTATACCAGAATACTTTAAGATATAAAATAAATCAGTCGGTTAAATATGAACTCCTTTTATTCATTAGAAATAGTTTTGAAATCATCTGCAGCAATAATGTATTGCATTGTTAACCAAAGGTTAAAGATTCAAAGGTTGGATCTTCTTATATGGAGGGAAAAAAAATCCTCACCAAACTTTTCAACAGTAAGTTTTCTCAAGTAGGGGTTACTTACTGATGGGGTACTTTTTAGAAGATAAAAACGGACAATTTTAAGCTCAGTTTTCAATTCCAAATCTTAATGAGTTTTTGCTATTGTAAATGACCAAAATCAGAGCTTCAAAGTTACAAATTCCCACTGTTTCTAAATGAAAGATACTTTTGGGTTTAAATTAAACCTTTGTGATTGTAACTTAACTTAAAGTCCTCAGCTTACAAATATGATATGTGGTTCAGTTCTGTTCCTAAATCCTTATTTTCACTGATCAGTCCCAAGAAACTGCCAAACCGCTAACATATCCCCCATCTGTGCGTCCAAGAAAGCAAAGTTCTCCAACTTGAAAATGAAAAACAAAGCAATGCAAATAAGGAGCAATAACTCAAAAAGGTACCTCCAGATATTTTTTTTATGTGATGTTTAACTTAAAAACAGAAAGAGGTCTACATAAAGCATGTTCTGATTTTCATCTACATTTCATTTTAGATTCACAGTGACATTTTTCTTATTTGGTTCTTAATTTACTTATTCAACATCTTTTTGTGGAGATGGAAAATCTTTTTCTTGATACAGAAGTGAAGACAGAGGCTATTGTTATTCAACTCTATTATCACTAAACAGCTTGTCTAGCCTTACAGACATAGTCAGGCATTTGTTTAAGATTTATGTTAATCCTCTACAGCTTTATTTTGGTGAAAACAGTAATAGCTTCATTAGAAACAAATTAAATTCTATTTATAATATTTTTTTGGGTGAAAACATAATTTTTGCCCTTGTTTTGACAGTAAAGTTTACATTTGTGTTGGAGTGGGACAAAATAGTTTATGTAACTTCTGAATAGAGTCTGTATTGGTAGTAGAGTCAGCATAAGCTCTGTCCTGGGTTTATGGACACAACAAGCTGAAATTAGCCACTGCACTTTTGAAACAAGCCCAAAAAACACAACCTGCAACTGCCAATATTTTTGCAAGCAACTTTTAGAAAAAAAAGCATAATGTCACATGTAATAAGCGGACCTGGCAACTCTGCTCAGAATGGCTAATACATGAAATGATGTAAAACAAATGAAACATGGATGTTTTTTTCTTTGAAAAATGTTTCAATTGAAGTTGTTTTGAGAGTTGTGTAAATAGACACTTCCTCTGTTCCATATCACTCTGGGGCTTGATGATGAGGTCCTGAGGCCTCAATTATCATCACTGCGCACAAACGCAAAGAAAGTAAATACCACTTGTAAGCAAGGTATGGGATTTCTAAAAAAACAAACTTAAACGGGTAAATGCGCACACCTCAGCACTGACAAAATCTGGAGAAACTGGATACTGCAAACACAATAGTAGAAGGATGATATTAGACAGCTCTGTAAAATTGATACATTTGTGTTAAATAATCAAATATTACACATTTGACAACACAAATCATATATAAAGGTATAAATTTGCAAAAAACGAAGAAAGAGAAAATAATTCTATTGATGCCCAAGGAGTGAGCACATGCCTGTGCCCACAAGCACACAAGCATAGCCTATATAATTGAGTCATTTACTTGTATGTTGATTGTCATTGTGAAACAAACCTTACATGTTGTCTGATATCTAGTCTCATAAACAATAAGAGGAACAGTAACGGTGTCCCAAAATGTGCTGTACAAATAAAGTGTTAATAATAATTGTATTCAAAATGACATGATGGTTGGACCAAATTGCTGATCAGTTAGGCTACAACACCTGTAGCTGTTCAGGAAATTAAGTGATGATTGGATATAAAAGGGCACGCAGTCACGAGTGAAGACACACAGTGGCTTATGTGGCACTGCTGGAGGAGCACAGGCCACTCCAGTGCATTAGGAGCATCTGTGTCCCCCTCCGCCTCCCTCCCTCAGGAGGGATTCTCCATTGATCTCCAACAGTTTTTCGTCTGTGGGGGTGAGCTCGGTTGTGCCCTTTTCCTCACACAGCCACTCTTTCTATGGGGATCAATTTGCCTTTTCCCATCCACTTTTATGTCGGATCATTTCTTTTGTTACTTTAGCCACAGTCTGACCCTCTGAGGCAGCCTTATTCACAGCATCAGCCACAGGCTTCACTCTGCTGCCTCTCTGTCATTAGTGATTCCTGAACTGTGCCCTCATAGGGACATCTTGACCTCACATTAAGGGAAACTTCTCTTTTTCACTTGTTTTCCCTCTCAGTTCATGGGGAAATTGGTATCACTGAACATTCAACAAGGGCGTTCACCTGACCTTTTAAAGGCACCATATGGGCAGGGTTAAGCATTCCCTCAGGTGCGACAGCTTTAGAGATGATTGTGATTTATAAATGGAAACAGGCGTAGAATGTGCATGCAAACTCTTTTATAAACCTGAACGTTTTTGTGTGCACATATTTCCTGTGTTTCTGGCGTACGCCACCTATAGGAATCTTTCCTATGCACAGTTGTATAAATGAGGCCCTTTGTGTTTGGCTCCAATATTTCGGCCTGCATGAATCAATGTTGTGGTCTCTCTATGCTCCATGAAATTTATTGCATGGTGGTTTTAAAGTCCAGCTTTAACCTTCTCTTGACTTTCTTCTCCGAGGTCTGGAGTCTGGTTCAGCTGAGGCGGTTTCTCAGCATGCCCCACTAAAAGCAGACTGGGGGACTGGCAGTACAGAGAAAACCCAATCATGTGATTTGACCGCCTACCAGGGGGCAGTATGGGACGACGACGCTGCAGAAGAAACCAGAATACCGGCGACTCCCCAGAACTCTGTGGACTGTCCAAATGTCTTCACCCAGCCAGACTCAGAGCAGAACAGAGACCTGAGCTTCGAGTTTGAACCGACAAGTCAGTCCTCATTTGACCCATACGGTTTCAAGCTCAGTCCAGAACATTCCAGCCACACCCTCCTGGACCCTGATGAAGCTG
Organism: Scarus forsteni; assembly: GCA_036419115.1. Lineage (NCBI taxonomy): Eukaryota > Metazoa > Chordata > Actinopteri > Labriformes > Labridae > Scarus > Scarus forsteni. Next base: position 4,763,945 of record JAZDUH010000087.1, on the reverse strand, counting down.
AACTCTCAAGCCCAGAGCCCCAAGAAAATGAATTGACCTTTGACCCTGAGCCATCCACGACTCAACCAGACCAACTGAGCTTTGACCCCTTTGGCTTCGATGTCACCTCCTCTCAGATGGGGCGGGACTGTGACCCTTATGGCTTTAAGCTCAGTCCTGAAATGGAGAACCAGGAAGTGCTGGAACTTTGCAACATCAGTGACAACAAAAACCAGGAACCACCTAACTATAGCAACCATGAAGTCCTGGAACCTCACCATGAAAACCAGGAAGTGCTTGAACACTGTAGCCACAGCGGCCAGGAGCTGCTGGATCTGTGTGACAACGGAAACCAGGAAGTGCTGGAAACTTCTCACCTCCACGACTGGGAGGTCATTAGCAAAGAGAACCAGGAACTCCTTGATCTGTGTGGTCAGGACAACAAGGAGGTGGTGGAGCCGTATCCCAACACAACCACCGCTGCAGAAAATCTACTTGAACCTCGTACCTACGACAACCAAGAAGTGCTGGAAACTTGTTGCCATGATAGCCAGGGGCTGCTGGATTTCTCCTGCCCTGAAAACCAGGAAGTGCTTGACTTAGATAACCATGGCAATCAGGCACTATTGGACTTTGGTTGCAAAGGAAGTCAGCAAGTGTTGGGGTCAGGTGGTCGTGAAAACCAGGAAGTCCTGGGCCTTTGTAGCAATGAAAATCAGGAAGTGGTAGACTCAGACAATCATGACAACCAGGAAGTCTTGGACTTGTTTAGCGGGAAAGTAGTACCTGAAGCAAACAATAACCAATGTACTGTAGAACCTGAGCGGCAAGCCAGTCCATCCAGTAACAGCTCAGACAGCGAAGTGACATCAGAGGACCTGCTGGGCCTGGAGCTCAGTAACACCAGTATCTGCACCAGTGACCGAACAAACACCAATACCGGTGTGAGAAACATGTCTACCTGCCAGAACTTCATGACATCCAACGCTTCACCCACCCACAACCTGTTAGAGGGAGACCTGGGCTCAGTGTTTGGGGCTGGAGGATACATCGGGTGTCCAGATGTAACTGATGACCTCGAGCCTCTAGACCGGAGACCAGCAAAACCAAAACCCAAACCAGAGCCTGTAAGACCAGTCAGACCAATCAGACCTCCGCGACCCTCACTCAAGGTAATGTGTCTGCATGAGCTTGGTTTCTGGTTTGAACAATTCCACCACTGACTGAGTCGAGCTGGATCGACATGTTTTAGTTTTTGGTAGTGGGTCAATATGTGGTTTGCCCTCAAAATGACTCTCAAGGGTCAGTGTGTAGAATCAATACTTAATGTAAAGAAAGACCAATATTTTAAAAATTTTGGTTATTAATTTGTTGTGAGACAGTTATGTCCTTGGGAGCAAATTGTGTCACCCACAGTCAAGTGAAGTGTTGAGCAGCTCAGGTTGGTTCATAAAACTTAACTTTTGTCTTTTATAATTTAATTTAATTTAACAAGAGGAACAAAAAGTATTATATCAGACTAGAATCATTTTAATTTTTAATAGAAATACTTAAGTAGAAAAGAACTCAGCGAGCACAGACCTTCACCAAGCAGCTCAGTTATGGAAGTGGCTTTTCCACAACCCCTGAAAAAGATACAATTCTGAATCACCACATGCTCTGATTGGACTGTCAAGTCTCCACTTATGTCTGTCCATGTGGAGAACTCCTCCTCTGGCATTGCAAGGGAAGCTGGAAAATGTAATGCCATAGATTTGAAAGTTTTGGATGTCAGTTCGCAAATAAACTACAGTTCCCATAATGACATAAAGGGGGCAAAACCTTTACGGTATTAATGAGAAATGAAAAAGCATCTGCCATTATAAACTTCAGTGTTTTGTTGTTACATAATTCTGGATCAGATCCAGATGAAATTGTTCGTGATGATAGAGTTATATTATATATATAAGCCTGTGAACTTTGAAGCAGATCCATCAAGTGATGCCAGAAATGTGATTTTTTTTTTAATACTGCCCAATGTTAAGTTTTGGGATTTTCAGAAAATTTGGGAAGTTTTTGCATCCAGACAAATGGCTGGATGGATCACCACCAAAATGTAATGAATTCTTCTTTGGACATAGCCACACCTCATGAAAAAAAATTATTGTAAATCAATCTCAATCAATCAATCAATCAATCAATCAATCAATTAATCTTTATTGTATAGCACCAATTCATAACAAGTGTTATCTTAAGACACTTTACAATAGAGCATAAAGCTCTTCACTTTATGGATACACATATATGCATAGATACATAAAATATATATACACATATATATACAAATATATACACCCATAGCCAATCATGAATCCCTCCATCATGGCGGCAAGAAAAAACCTTCTCTTAAGCAGCAGGAAATACTGAATGTGGTTCCCAGTCTCATGATGAACAGTAAATCCACACGATGCTGTGATGGGTGTGTGGGCAAAGGAAGGGAGGTAAAAGGAGACAAGTGGACTAAAGTAAGAACTAAAGTTAGTGACAGATCCATGAACACAGACCTGTCATCTGATTTATTAGAGGTTAGCCTCTTGAGATGCTACATCTCGTTTTCAGGAGGGTCCTCATGTCTGAAAAGTTGTGGTGATCATTTTATAGGAGTATAATCTATAATATTCTTACTGAAAATAAGAATTTATGGTAGTGACGAACTCATGGGTGCCCAGACCACAAGTGCATCCCTACCATATTTGTCTCTGTTAAGTATAAATGTATTAAAGGCCTCTTGAGATGTGACATCCCATTTTCAAGAGGGACCCCACGACTATGTGGTGCTGAATATAGATTCCCCCCGGCATCTTTTGCATCTTAACTATGAGTCTAATTTATGGACTAATTTATGGACTATGAGCTGGTCCCTAACTGAAAGCTTTATCAAAGAAGAAATTTTTAAGTCTTACCTTAAAGGTAGAGAGGGAGTCTTCCTCCCGAACTGTGGTCGGTAAATGGTACCAGAGAAGAGGAGCCCGGTAACTGAAGGCTCTACCTCCCATACTACTTCTATAGATTGATGGTACCAGGAGCAATCCAGCATTTTGGGAGCGTAATGTTCTAGAGGGTTTGTATTGTACTGCAAGCTCTTTAAGATAGACTGGTGCCTGTCCACTGAGAGCTTTATAGGTGAGGAGAAGAATTTTAAATTCTATTCTAAATCTTATCGGAAGCCAATGCAGAGAAGCTAATACAGGAGTAATGTGGTCTCTTCTCCTAGTCTAATCAGTACACATGCTGCAGGACTTTGGACCAGCGACTTGCCGTTGAAAAAAGAGAATTACAATAGTCCAGTCTAGAGGTAACAAAAGCATGGACTTGCTTTTCGGCATCGCTCTGAGACAGGATAGGCCCGAGTTTAGGGATGTTTCGAAGATGAAAAAAGGCTGTTTTTGAAATTTGCTTTATGTGAGAGTCAAAGGATAAATCCTGATCAAATAGCACTCCTAGATTTCTAACAGTTGTGCTTGGTGCCAGGCTAATGCCATCTATGGCAGTTAAATCACTAGAAAAGGATTCTCTAAGGTGTCGAGGGCCCAGCACAATGATCTCTGTCTTGTCTGAGTTAAGAAGAAGAAAATTTCTGGCCATTCAAGATCTGATGTCCTTTAAACATGCGTCTAGTTTAGATTACTGGTTTGTCTCACCTGGCATTCAGTTGTTTTTGTGTCACCTTGCTAACAGACAAACAAACAAACAGACAAGACCCTGGCGAACATATCCACCCTGGCGGAGGTAATGAGTTAAACATGAAGTTCAAGCAAGTTTGCGCAAACCACTACAGCCATGCTTGAAAGTAGGTCAATAAAACAAAGTATGTACACAGATATTTGTGTGTGCGCCCTGGGGTTTAGTTTTGTACGTTTTGTTTTTTTTGTTCAAAAATTACATTAAGTGCTTTCTCACAGTGTCAACTCCATCTGAACAGCATTTTGGATCAGCCAACTGGATTTTCATTTTAAGGAAGAATCTAGTCCCAGAGTCATAGATCTACAGCAAAATCAAGGATCCTAAAAATCATAGAAGAAGAAGACCTGACTGAGTAAACTGGAAAAAAGAGAAGAAAATTCTGGTAATCCATCTTGTTTATACTGGCAAAACATTTGATGCATAGGTAATTAAAGAGATTCTTAGGACTTCTGGTTTTATTTCAAGAGATCTTTCTTTTATTGTTTCTCATGGCTCCCTGCAATCAAATCCTCCAGAAGTATTTGTCAGACTGCCTGTTGATAGATCCATAGCATTGAGTGAATATGAGTTATCAGTTTGCGTCAGCGACCACCTGAGATGTCTACTTGATAACACTGGTGATGGATGAAAAAATATATCCAAATGAGATCCCTATAAGGAGCTTCAGCGCGGAACATAATCTCTGCAAAATCGCTCATTTCGGCTATATTTTTTCATCCATCGCCAGTGTTATCATAAAGTCAGCTCGTCTACCGTCTTCAGGTGGGTCAGCTGACCTGGTAAACAAACTTTTGATGACGCCATAGCCGCGCGACACAAAGGTACAGCTGACCTACTTTTAGCCGGCATTGCTGAGCAACATGGCAGAATATTTATCTGATGCCGAAGAGTCAGACTACGACGACCGGTTTGAGTCTGAGTACATGGACGAGGAGCTCCATCAGAGAAGGATGAAGAGGGAGAGAGACGAACAGCTGGCTCGTGAACAACAAACAGGAGCACGTCCACGACTCAATGCTAACTAGCGGTGCGCTTGTGGACAGTGTTCGCCTATAGCAACAGAAGAGGAGTGTGTTTGCTGCTCAGAGTGGGACTTGAAACCGGCTGACACGCGTATGGATCTATCCAGGAATATATGTCTGACTACTCTGGAGGATTTCGCTGCAATGACAAACCGGGCTGTGGTAGAGACGAGCGATTTTGCAGAGATTATGTCCCGCGCTGAAGCTCCGTTGTCGTGGACCCCGCTACGTGCGGCTACATCGGTTGGATCTAAATAACTTCTGAAGGACTCCGAGCTGCACGATGTTTGTCTGAGTGAGTATATGAGCATGCACAAACCTAAAAATAAGGTCCAGGTGTCAAAATACCGGAGTTTCCCTTTAAGTCCCTCCACTGTCCTCTGTCCTGAACTCTCCGTATATCACACCTTGACAGGTCGTTCTGAAAATAATCTCCCTTGTAGTGATGTAAGTATTGACACGTGTGTGAGTGGACTGTGTCTCGTAGATAAGATGTAAATAAGTCATCAACAGTACTCTATCATGGATTTCCAAATAGTAAAGTTAGTTCTTTAGTGTAAACCGCAGGAGAGGTGTAGAGAGTGAGTGTTTATCTGTTCCACAGAAACATGTCACAGATTTTAGTCGTTGACTTTTTTAAGGTGCTTCTCAAACTTTAAACCTAAATATCAGACTGACAGACTTGTCTCACTGCCATCTTTCGCTAAAATATCCAGAATTCTGTCACCATGGAGTGGTTCGATAATGGCTCCTAGAACAGAAGTGAAGGCCTTTGCACACCGGATCTTATTTTATTTATTTTATTGCTTTTGTATTCACATCATCCTAGGTGTGTCAAGCAGCATTAGCATTAAGTTAGCATCAAGTTAGCATTTTAGCATTACTTTTTGTCTGTAACTCATTGCTGTGGGATGGTATAATTAGCATTTGATTCGAATTCTGATATAAGGTCTGAGAGAAACACAAGGGGCCCTAATTTCATAGCGCAGCGCAGTGTGGCCCAGGGTGCGCAGAGCCAGGCACAACCTGGGCACACCGCGCAGTGACAATTTCATCGAGCTCACCACCATGCACAGGCAATTTGGTAGACCCGCTACGCCGAGATGGGTGTGACGATGCACTGGGGGAGGTGCTGACAGATTCAGGTTGGTGCAGTGACAATTTTGTTCCAAAAAACTGATGGAAGGTGCGCTAAAAGCTTGTGTGCTCCAACTTGGAGTATTCTCAGTGCAGGCAAAGCGCACCCTCCGCAGCTGTAATTCGGTGATGGCCGCACATGCGTGCACACGTCACCAAAGCCTCACAGGCAGGTTTCCAGAGTGTCAGTGCATTATTGTCAGCTCCGCAGCTCTGTCCTTAAATGTGCTTATATGCCTCTCGTTCATACATGTTTTTTTTGTCACAATTTATTCAGTCACATTAAAGATACACGAAATAATTTATGAGAAAAATTAATTGCATTCCAGCATGTCTCATTCCTCTTCCTCCTTGGAAGAGGAAGCAATTATTATTATATCAGTGCTTGAACTGCTGGTTGGAGAAGGAGGGAGCCGGATGAGGGCCATTCTTCCCTGTTTTAGAAGAAAAATATTTTTTGCCTTAATCGTAATCCCAGCTTCAACCCCACCAAAGCCCTCAATGCTTATGTCTGGGGATTTAGACAAGAGGAGGACAGCTACATCTGCTAGCCTACCGAGGCTGGAGTCAGTGGAGGAGAGATTAAAATTGTCACTGCGCCTCACCCGCATCCGTTTAGGGGCAAGGAGAGGCGTTCATTTGATTAGTGAAGACAACACTCGGCTGTGTTAAACCCACTCGCGCCTTCTGTCCTCCATGGACCAAAACAGAGTTGAGTCAAGCAGATACCATGGATAGAAAAGAACCATTAGTTTCTACATTTTGTAGCATCAAATCACTTTGTGTTAAAAAATTAACACAGTACAGTATTTCTGTACGGCATCTCACTACCAAAAAATCCCACCCTTGTACAATTTACTGAAAAACTACCAACTATGCATTTATTTTGACCGTCTGCTGCTTTGTTATCTGACAAAGCAGCAGACTAATGTACAAAGACGAACAACTCAGTGTGTGATTTTCCTCTGTGAGTTATTTATTTTTATTTATTTTTTTATTATTTATTTTTCTTCGTTTATTGTCTGTTCTTAAAGTGCTGTTATGTAAAAATAAGTGACAGACAAAAAAGTCAAAGCACAGTGACGTAGGGATGTAGTTCACATCAGAGTGTAAGACTCTGCCAACATTTGTATTTGAATGAAAATCTGTGGTGGGTGGTCAGATACTTTATTTCACATTTATAAATTAAAGCTGTGGTCTACGATTTGAAACCGCAGCCTGCCCCTCCTTCCCTCACCTCTCCCCCTCCCGTGTTCCAAGATCCCGCCCCCAGCTCGTGTCGCCTCATAAAGCCCCCTCGGACTGAGCTACGAGCGACTAGCACAATATATCAGCAGCAAACTCAATCAAAAACAGCTCAGCTCAACTGAAAGTATCAAACACGACAGACTACCCCCTTGTAACACACAGCAGTAGCCATTTCAATTGGACCGGCGGCAATGCGGGTCTGGCACTGCCAGAGCGGAGCCGAGTGTGGGGGAGGATTTATCTTTCTCAGCGTGTCCTCCCCAGCTCAGCTTACAGTGCAAACGATTAGCGGCTAACAGGCTAACCCGCTCCCCTACAAGTTATTAGCCCGTGCAGGCACAAACTAACCAGAGTTATTCAGCAGACATCTCCCACTGTAGTAAACAAAGCCATTACCTGATCAACCAGGGGCGAAACAGTCGATGCTGAAGGTCTGACGGCCGGCTGAGGCTATTCGTTAGCCGTTAGTCGTTAGCCCGCTAACAGGCCTCAACCCGCGGGCAGAGCTCCGTTGGGCCTCAAGGGAGAGGGAGGCGGCTTCGGGTCTCGGGCGCTAGGCTTTTCTGGCTCCATGATAGTTCAGTAGCTAACGCTGCTAGCTGCTCACCGGAGGTAGAGGGAGGAGATGGGATTATGACGCACTACGCATGACGCCATGAGTGAGAGAGACAGGGGATTGGATGGACTCACGGACCAACTCACGGACCAATTAATAGTCGCAGGTTCTTAGGTTTGATTGGTCAGCTAGTATGCAGCTTTTCAGCGGATATACTGAATGGATTTTTTTCGTTCTTTTTGGTCTTTATACTGTGTAGATAGGACCATAGGACCATAACAGCCTTATAAACGGTGTTATTAATATGTACAAAGCTTCCAAATCGTAGACCATAGCTTTAACTACAGGAAACTCATTATAACTCACCATTTCTCTATACTTATTGGAAAGAAAAGCTATTAAAAGTGAGAGTTGGGATGCCAGTATGACAGAGTGGTTGGTGAACAGGCACGTCCCGTAGACACACTACAGCTGGCCCAGGTTTGAATCCAGCCTGTGGCCAATTTGCAGAGTGTCTTCCCCTACTCTCTCACCCCCTTTCACAAGCCTCGCCACTGTCATTCTCTCCAATCAATAAAGGCACAAAATACCCCAAAAATACTTTTAAAGAAAAAAAAGTGAGAGAAATCCTCTAACTCATAATCCTGCCAGCTATGTTGGGTTTGGTGTTGAAGTCTTTAGGGAAATATTGACTTTATTATGTGAATTTTACCTGTATACACAGTGTCATAGTGTCATATTAAGCTAAAATACTTCCATTCATCAACCATCTATACCACTTACCCCTTTCAGGGTCACAAGGGGGTGGAGCCTATCCCAACTGACAGCAAGAGGCAGGGTACACCATGAACTGGTCATCAGCCAGTCGCAGGGCCACATAGAGAAATGGACAACCATTCACTCTTACACTTATTTCAAAGGACAATTAAGAGTCAACAATCAGCCTAACAAGCATGTTTTTGGTCTGTAGGAAGAAGCCAGAGTGCCTGATAGAATCCATGCATGCATGGGGAAAACATGCAAACTCCAGACAAAAAGACGATGGCCAACACAGGATTTGAACCAGCAACCATCTTACTGTGAGGCATGTGCACTACATGCTGTCACTGTGCCACCCTCTAAAATAATTAATGCAGACGTTTTTATTTAAAGGTTGCAATTTCTGGACATTTGAAATTAACTAGGGGGCTGCACCAAGTGAAGATGAAGCCACATGTGGCCCCTGGACTGCCAGCTGCCCACTCCTGACTTGAGGGCTGACAGAGCCTCACCCCCACACAAAGGATGAGCTATTATCTGGTACCATATGCATGGCCCTCTATAATCTGTTGATTTTCCAACGTTCAATTTTTGTGGTTTTAATATTTTTGAGGATTCAGTTTATATTACACAAATTTAACCCCGAGACAAAGTTTAAAGTAATGAAATATAATCACTCACTCTTCAGGTGGTCCTCACACATATCTTTACGGGTCCAGCCAACAGTAAGTTGACAAAATTTGCAGAATATTTGATTGCCTGACACATATTTGTTGGGAGCTGCTCTACCTTGTACTCTGGAGTTAGCCGGGAGTTTCATAGCTTCTTTGCTAACTTAACCAATGTCATAGACAGCTACTTATACATGTTTGCATTGTTAATAAGGGGAAGAGGGGGAGGGGAAGTGAAGCGTCTATTGTACCCATCTTTAGTGACTCTCATAGCATTTTCCCAAGAGGTACATTCCTTTTTTTTTGGTAAAAAGATAACTTTTATGTAAAATATCAGCCATTTCTGTTATGTTCCTTGTTTATATTGAATTACGCTTCTGATATCCAATTCTGTGATTCCGTCTGAGATCCTGTGATTACAGATTTTTTTAGGGCCTTACATGTGAAAGGAAATGATTTAGCATGGCTATAAAAACAAATAATAACAGGCCTTTGCATAATTTAAGGAAGTTTCTCTCAATATGGGGCAGTATGGTTGCCTCAGAGCAACGAGGTTGCATGTCAGTAAGGGTTTTTCTGTGTGCATGTAGGTAAACTGATGATTCTGAAATTTTTCCCCTAGGTATCAGTGAGTGTGAAGCGTGTCTGTCTCCCTATTTGGTCCTGCGATTGGCTGGTGTCTGGTTCAGGGTGTACCACACACTCTTACCCAGTTTCAGTTAGGTTAGGCTTCAGCCCCTTGTGACCCCCAAAAGGCTAAACGGGATAGCTGGTAAATGGATAAATGGATTCAGTCCATTAGTCTGAAAGAATGGGGGCAAATGTCAAAGAGCCTCGGATACTAACAGCTCCTCTATAATAGCTTTTCTCCATCACTTTTGAATATAAATGCTGTAAATGTATAAATGTTGTAGGGCATTGATAGAGTGAACTGCCAAGTTAATTTATAGCAAAATGTGACCTGGAGGCTGGTATTTAAAAAAGGAAAAAAAAAAATCAAACAACTACCAAGACTACAAAATTGCCACATTCAATAGCAAACAAAGCATAATCTCCAGTGATGATGCTGGAACTCGATAAAATCATTGAAGACACCACTGCCAGTATCATTTCATCAACAGTCTACCCTTTGTGTTTTTGGCAGGACAGCTCATAATCTATTTCATTTTAGTTTTAAGACATTTTAGTACAAATTCCCTTGAAAACACACTGAAAAATCCAGATTTATGGACCACTCTCACTGGTTTGAGTGGATCTGCGCAGTGTAGACCTGCCAGTGTTAGTATGGACACAGCTCAAAAGAGGCGGCAGGTGGGAGAAGGTGCCAATAGATTTTTAGACACAGCACAAATGATGAAGTCTCCATTGTTCTCCCAAAATCTGATAAATATGTAAAAATAATGTCTGGTAATCTGATAAAAAAAATCTCAACCATTGATATGAAAACAATTTAGTTCCCTGACTTTACTCTCTGGGGAGTAGAAGCTGGGAGAAGAGTTGCAAATGAGGCTTCTATTTCTCATTAGAATGGGATTTTCAGTCGTCTGTCTTCCATATATCTTTGGTTTATTTTTGAAGTATATCCTCTTTAGTGTAATACACACTGCTTGCTGCAAGAAAAATGAATAACAGCACTATATTCTCTGTTCCTGTAACATCCAGTGTACACATTTACCGAGCATATACATGAGCAGTACCTGTAAAGATCTGTCTGTATGAGTGTATGATACTGTATTTTTGTGTAAGGTGAACAATATAAATATATATCTAAGCTGGTCATCTCCATGAACTCTGGACTACACAAACTGAATATTTATTTTCAAGTCTACCTCCTTCCTGTTTGCCATAGATGCATGAAAACACTGTGACCCTGTAACCATTGTGATTTAACCCTTTGTGAACATGTGTGTTCAAGATGAAATGATTTATTTAGTGTAAAACTATAGAGATAAATACGTATGAGAGGCCTCTGACCCTGTAGTTATGATGTTCATCAGACTCCAATCATCTACATTTATTTATAAAAAATAAATACACGAGTCATTTCTGTCTTTAAGAAGTCTGTTGCTGTTTTTTTGGATGACTTTTGATTCTGATGTACTTTGTGCTATAGTCATCTTAGGCCCTGTTTACATGACAATAAAAACAATGAAATACGGAGAGTTTTTGCTGCGTTTGCGCCTTACGTTTACACGAGAACTAGGCTCAGGGTGTCTGAGATTTTGAAACCATTGTCCAGAGTGAAAAGTTTGAAAATATTTTCATTGTGGTCACTGTATAAACAACAATAACTTGTCAGGGAAAACACCAATGAGCATTGCATGCACAGTACTCTTTCAGAAAAAGTAGTGCACACACTGAGAAACAAGCCCAAAAAACACAGCCACAACTGCCAATATTTGCAAGCAACTTCTCAAGAAAAGAGGCCCAAAGTCTCTTACAATAAGTAGTTCTGGCAACTATGGCACTGGACACTCCACCACAAAGGCTGAGCAGACAGCCAACAGCACCAGGGGTGGACAGTACCGAAGTAGATTTACTTGAGTACTGTACTTATGTACATTTTTTGAGTATCTGTACTTTACTTGAGTTTTTTTTATTTTTGGAACTTGTGACTTTTACTTCACTACATTTAAATGACAAATATTCTACTTTTAACTCCACTACATTTCTATAAATGGCCTTGTTACTCGTTACTTTTAGGTACAGGTATGAAGTCAGCGATTAAATTTATTTTCTCTTCTAAAATGTGATTTGTTCAAGTGTTGTTGTCTATACTTCGTGCATCCTGTTCCACACTCCAGTCCAGTTGGTGGCAGTAATGCACTTTTGAGTTGGTTTGCCAACTGCCATTAAACAACAAAGAAGAAGAAGACGCGCATGCGCTACTGCGATCGGGCAGGTAAAGGTTGAGCTGACTTCGTTGATTACAGTTAGTCTTGGCAGAAATGATGGCTGCTATGGCAGATAAAGACAACAATTCCACACCAGAGCACCCATGGCCATATCTGAAGCCAATGTTTGAGGTGGTCTAAATGAAGAATGATTCTTTTCAATTCAAATGTGTGCTCTGTTTGCCGTGCGCAAACTTCACCGCGCGCAAACTTCACCGCCTACAAAAACTCGCCGTCCAACCTGAGAAAGCATGTGGAAGTAAGGTAAAATGGTGTTAACATTTGTTTACTTTCAGATAAATATTAGACATTTTTATGCGCTTGTAGTAGTTGCAGCTTAATGTGACAGTCACTAACATTAGTAATTTAGTCGGCATTTTAGTGAGATTTGGCAGCATTTTGCCAAACAGAAACAATGAATATACACACTTTTACACATTTCAGTTAATGTTATAATATTAGCAGAGTTAAATTAAAAAAAAGAAAATGGCGTTGGTTGTCCTTTTGTTGATGCATTAGTATTTCAATATGCATTTCCATGGGCTTTGTAGCATATTTTCAAACTCTTTATTCAACATGATCTTTAAGCAGGTCAGTGCATTCTGTAGATTGTTTCAGTCATTACGTTCTGTAAGGTCTACGGGAAAATGTACTTTAAATACTTGAGTATTTTCAAAAGAAGGTACTCCAGTACTTCAGCTTAAGTAAAAATTTGACTGAGCAACTTTCACTTGTATTGGAGTAGTATTTGAACAGGAGTATCTATACTTTGACTTGAGTACTGGCATTGAGTACTTTGTCCACCACTGCACAGCACCAATCTGTTTGTCTTTTTCTTTCGGTCCATCTGATCCTCACACAGGATCAAGAAACCAAGATAGGGTCAATCTCAGTTGTACCCCTTAGCCCTTCACCTATGTCTTACTCCTTTGTCTACCCCTTCCCTTGGCCCACGCTGCTAAGAAAGGAGACGTGACTCTATTCCCGTTACCCAGAGCCGCTCGCTGTGTCAGTCATAGACGAATGTGACAGTAGCTGTGGCTAAAGCTGCAAAAGCTAGCTTATTATAATGAGAAATTTTAAAACACGACCAATAATTCAAAACATGATTAATATTTACTTGATGATTTAATAACTACTTATCATCATGCACTTCTTTCAGTCTCTTCTGTACCTTCTTGTCAGCAGGCATGGTGTATTATGGGAAATTCTCATACTCTTTTTAGGTGCAGGTCCCAATATGTCATCATTTTAAGGGCTGTGTAGTCCTTATTCCCCTTCCCTTACAGAGAATTGGGAAAAACCCTCCATTAGATGGGAATGCAAAAACCAAGGGCCAAGGGGTCCAATTGGGATTCACCCTTAATTTCCCCCACATGAGTCATAAACTCATTTCCAAGCCTCAGACTTCAAGATGCTGACCCTCATCCCAGTGTCACAAGTCGTCACAGTGCCTGCCACAAGTCTTCAGCCAAAGGAGCCAACAGAACCAGTTGGTCTGCAAATAGCAGAGAGGAGGTTCTGAGGTCTTCAAACTGAGCATTTCGGGCTAGTGCTTAACCTCTCACCAGGAAGGTTGCTAGTTTTACTCCCCTCTTTGTGAAGTCTGTATTCTCTTCTAGTGCATGCAGGGCTTCATCAGGTTCTCTGGTTTCCTCCTATAGACTGAAAAACAAGCTTGCTAGGTTGACCAGTGACTCTTAATCCATTGGCTCAAATCCTGGGGAGACATGGGGGTGGGGGGGCGTGCCCCCCCTTCCACAAAGTTGCCCCCCTCCAAAAAAAAATCTTGTTTCAAATACGATTTTTTTCTCGTTGTACAGTAACATGTTTTGACAGTACAATACAAGTAACGCTACTAAAAAACACACCATTTGCTGTTAACTGTTAAAGATTACAACCCCCCTCCCCTCACAATGGTTTTGTCCAAATTGTTTCTCCTGGAGACCAGTGTGCTGCTGCAGAGCCATGTGCACACAGACCCAGGCGGACAAAGCAGGGGTGATCAGATGAAGTGTATTAAAACACATAATGGTAGATTGCTTGTCCGGCCACTTGTTCAACAAGCACAACATTAAAAGCAAAACTTCAGCTCCTGTGTTCAAAGTCTGCAGGCATGTTTTAAATTAGCACAACATGCAACTAATAAGGGTGTTTATTTTTAACCTAAAATGAAATTTGCACTGTATGTAGCTCATTTTTTCATCTTAGTTTGTAATGAATCAGTGAATTGTCTGGAGTTTTCTCTGCTGCTGGCTGCAAACAGCCTCTCCTCTCTGCCTGATGCATCAGACTGTGACAGTCAGAGAGGACAGACAGGTGACATGCTGACGTCCTCATCCTCTCATATATGACACAAATATCACACTATATTATAATTCTCTTTAAACATATATTTCCTTTACTTCTATTCCAGATTTATTAATTTAAAAAGAAAGTAGTTATAACTTGGACTTAGATGTTCATCTGAACACATCCAGTTTCTGATTACATTCTGACAGTCAATTTCCACTCCTTATATTCCTCCAATTAAATCACTTTTCACATTATTTTTTAAGTCTACCATAAGAAAAAATGGTAAAAAAAAAAAAAAATCACACAGGAAAATAAATCACTGCAACAGTCTGTTTCCACCATGGCCACAGAACTTGCTTCGGTCACTTCACAACTAGCATATAAACAGATGAATACAAACAGATGAGAGAAAACATCCTAGACCTACAGGACAGAAGCATGAAAGACAACCTCATCTTCTCTGGAGATCTTCCCAGAGTCACCCACCAACAAACCAGAAAAGTTAGTCAAGGACTTCATGGTTAGGAGCCTGAAACTTTCCCCTGACACTTTCAACAATATCACTTTCCATTGAGTTCACTGCATGGGACAGAAGCAGGTGAACACCACCCGACCCTGGCCCATCATCGCCAAAGGACCTCTTTCACAATACATGTAATTTTGCCCACAGCCCAATTTTTTGTTTATTGTGTGGTATTTGCAGTACACCCAGAGACTCCCAAGAATATACCTTTAGAAAATCCAAAAGTCATCCAGGGCCTGTACTATGACCTATTTTATGATCATTGCCATAGGTGTGAGCCAGGGTGCACAATTTACCCCAAAACTTACTCAAACACAAATAAGAAATCATCATATTGGGTCAAATCACCTTCACTGAAGTCTGGTGCATCTTTTGAAATCAAATGTAAAGCTAAGTATTACAATTGAAAGAAGTTATTGAATTTTAACTGGGAAAAAATAGTTTTTATTATGATCTTTTCAACAAATTCAATTCTTTAGAGATGTGTCTGACCAACTTACAGTTGCTGTACACTTAAAATACTTACAAATTATTTGGCCACATATATATTCTCAAAGTGGGAAAAAAATCATCAAATTCTGAGACCGGTAAAGTTGTTCAATTAACAGGTTGGGTTACTGTGGAAGAATCAGGATACTGTTCCATGTCTTGTATATCAGGGAACCTTTAAAGATTTGTTCAGAATTCATCCTTTAAGTATGATTTCTTTTAGAATTTGAATGCTAGATTCAAAACAAACATTTCACATGAAATGTTATTCATTTTAATATTGAACAGCCAAAAAGGGCCTGTATATTATGCCTTTGTGATGAGATAATAATGAGCCATTGATACAAGTAAAAACCAATGCAGTTTTGGATTGTTGTAATCAGATTGTATATATCTACAATGACAGCAATACATAAACATTACTTCTGTCAATTTCTGTTTCTAGTACTTATATATACATGTAATCTGTTTTATGGCCTTCGTGTCTTTTTGCATAGCAACGGCTTGGACCATTTTAATTTGTAGACTGGAACTATAGTGAGGGAAAGGGGATCTGAGAAATCCATAAGATGTATGATTGGCTGGTTATTTCATAGACTGGAGTCTTTGAATTTGCTTGTGTATGGTTGGAAGGGTTTCTGATTTTGAAAATGTTTATAATATCCCAAATAATAGATTACAGATGCAACATGTGCACACATGCCAGAGGTTCTCTTTCCAGCAGGACAGAGACAATAATATGCCTTCACAGGATCATCTGATGCATTCTTGTCAAATTGAATCCAAACATTGTATTTTATTTGAGATCTGTGATGAGAATGAATCTGTCCCCTAATGAGATCAGCATCATGCTGGTAAACCCAAATCTCATAGTCACCATCATTTTTTTGATGCTCAGCAATGTAGCCAGGGGACTGTTTGATTTGGTATGTACCGCATGTTATGGTCTCAAGGTATTCCAGATCCACATGAGGGAACGAGATATCAGATGCTTCAAGCTTCTGCCATTCACTACGAGCTCTACGTGACACATTTGGGTCTTCTGCCACTCGTTTTGCCAAAACATTGTCTTTTTTTAAAAGTGAAAGCATACACTGAGCCATCTTAGTATCTCGTTCCTCTCGATCGGGATCTGAAACATATATTGGTCCTCTGAAGGCATTGAGACATGCAGTTACTATGCGCACTAATTTGCCAATGACCTCAACGAAATAATTTGAGGTAAGTTGTTCCTTAAACAACATCCACTTCTTTAAACGCCCGTGGTAGGACTCTACTATCCATCTTGTTTTGGTACAGCAACGATCACTATTGGCTGTTGAGGAATCCAATTGGGATTTACCAGTTGGTAAAAATGACGGCATTCTAGCATCATACCCCAACTTAGCAAGAAGATCTAAGGCATCCCTGAAACCGCGATCTACAATCATATTGTCATTTGCTTCTAACCAAGATTTCAATATTTCAATTTTTTCCATGATGAGCCGAGTTATTGTTGCCTCATTTACGTTACCATGGTAGGGGCCAATAGTGTCTAAAACATATATCCATCAGGCAGTACAACTGACATGAATTTTAGGTAATTTCGTTTTTTCTGTCCTCCGTAAGATGCCCTTTGAAACTGATGATCACTGCATTTGTTGAGGTAGATATATGTACCATCTAAGATAAGAGTGACCTGGTCACCATAAAAGCTTTAGTAAAGACAGTGTTGTGAGTTATAGCATCGTGGCGTGAAATATGATTTGTGCCAAGGTATTTGGGAACAACTATTGTGTTCAAAATATCTGCAATTGTATGAAAATATCTTGACAGTGTAGCTTGGGAAAGATTAGTAAGCATGGTCATTTGATTCCATGAAAGGTTTGTTTTCAGTTTTGCCCAAAAGTAAAGAAGCAAATCTATTGCTCTGGAACTATCACTTGAACCTAAAACAAGATCAGATTCACACATGTCATACATGTTCTTAAATTGCACCAATGTCCAGCCAGTCCATGCATGGCAGTCAGAATCTGACAAGGTTTCAAACTTCAGTTTGGGTGATGTCTCATGTTTGGATACTTCATGTACAATTTCAAGCAAATCATTAATAACAACTGGAGAAATAGATTCATTCAGTTTTCTTTCCAGAGGAATACGACTGTGCATATTTATCTTTGTGTCAGGGTGTAGAAAACTCCCGATGAGGTGTTCAGAACAAACACGAGCATCAGGCGGGCACCAAAGTGAACATTCAATGATAAGAGAGTGACAAACAGACTTAGGAATGTTTATACAGTTGTCATTGTACTCTAAACACAAAGAACACTTACGATGTGAAGAGGAAGCCTACTTCAAATCTTTGATTTGGATAAGAGGTATAACAGATCGGTTAGTTCCAGGATTAGTGGGGCTATCCTCAATCTCAAATGAATCACAGATGCCTGTGGATTCATTGTCACTGTGAGTGTCTTATTTTGAGTCAGGGCGGGGCCTTTTTCTAAGATATCTCATGTAGCATTTTAGACACAGCTTACTTCCACTCTCAACATTCAATCCTTCTTTACTAAGCTCCTGCTTTAACCAGTTGTTACTGGGAGAATCTAGACTCCTTCCATATTTTAAGTTCTTCCCTTTGTCTTTGAACCTGGTTTTGCATTTTGGTATAATACAAACCCCGTCCATTTTAACTTAAAACAATATGAAAATAAATTATCTGGAGGATTTAAATATATATTGGTATTCTCAGGGAAACAAACCTAGAAAATACACTAACAACAAAAAGGTATAGTTATAGGTATGGATACCACTTAGTATTGTACTAGATGCACAATTTTTTCATAAAATGTACATGTGTGCACACTAAATTGTGGTAACAGAAGACACTGTATATGAACAGCTATACTTAAAAAGAAATCTGCTGAATATGACACTTGCAGCAGAATATATGTTGTTTATACTCAAATGACAAATTGATACTAGCTAGCTAGAGACATATGTTGCTTGGACAACAATTCTTTGAACTGACTAAACTCGTCTTGACCACAAGCGTGAAGGTCAACAATAGCACATTGCCTCAGCTTGAACGTACTACTCTATCATACAAGGAGATGCACCACTATCCCATTTATTCATTTGAAATATATAGCATGTATTGCAGTGTTGATTAGCATTGCGTTGGATGATATTTTAAAAAAGAGGAATTACAGGCCCTGCATACCTTTTCTGTTTTAAATGAAAAACATTTTGAAAAAAAATATAATTCAATTAAATGCACAATACTAAATTGAAGTTAACATTCATTTGCTGCAAATTGCATGAAATAAAACATTACCCTTGATATAATACAAGACATGGAACAGTATCCTGATTCTTCCACAGTAACCCAACCTGTTAATTGAACAACTTTACCGGTCTCAGAATTTGATGATTTTTTTCCCACTTTGAGAATATATATGTGGCCAAATAATTTGTAAGTATTTTAGGTGTACATTAACTGTAAGTTGGTCAGACACATCTCTAAAGAATTGAATTTGTTGAAAAGATCATAATAAAAACTATTTTTTCCCAGTTAAAATTCAATAACTTCTTTCAATTGTAATACTTAGCTTTACATTTGATTTCAAAAGATGCAGCAGACTTCAGTGAAGGTGATTTGACCCAATTTGATGATTTATTATTTGTGTTTGAGTAAGTTTTGGGGTAAAGTGTGCACCCTGGCTCACACCTATGGCAATGATCATAAAATAGGTCATAGTACAGGCCCTGGATGACTTTTGGATTTTCTAAAGGTATATTCTTGGGAGTCTCTGGGTGTACTACAAATACCACACAATAAACAAAAAAATGGGCTGTGGGCAAAATTACATGTATTGTGAAAGAGGTCCTTTGAACACTTCAAGCAAAAGGAGCTGGTACAGCAACAGGGCAGACAGCTGAAAGGGACTCAACGACCAGTATCCACCCAAAATTGTCCACAGACGGAAGATACTGCTCTCCATTAGCAGACAGAAAATCAGCAAAGGTAAAAGAGCAGTAACCTGACATGCTGGATGAACAGTTCCATATTGGAAATATTTCACTAATCCATCTGAGGAGGAGCCCTGTGAAAATGTTTTCAGGGGCAGGACCTTCATTAACAACAGCAGCCTGTGATTGGACGATCGTTTGGCTCATCACACTGATCAAAGACCAATCCACATCAAGAAGCACTGCTATGATGTAACATATCTAGCGGCTAAACATAGCGGCTAATGGCTAACAGTTAGCTGCTATGGCTAATGGCTTGCAAGGACAAACAACAGTTAATAATGTTACAGACTGACAAATCCATAACATTACCCTCCAATAAATGAGAAGAAGAACTCTCTAATGCTCCCGGCCCTGGGGCTCTGGGGTGGGGGGCTACTCCACGGTGTGCCCGTGCCTCTTCCATCCTGCTGTCCACCCTCTGGCCCCTTCCCTCCTCCTTCCTCCTTGCCTGCCTTCCCCTCCCTCTTGCGGGGGGCTGTGGGCCTCCTTCCGCCTGGGGGTCTACCGCTGGGTCCTGGCTTGCCCCCGGGTGGGGGCTCCATAGCCACAGCACATGTGGCCCACCCACATTCTAACAAGCTCGGTGTGGGTACCCTGGCCTGGGTGGGGTGGTTCCTGGAACAATCATGGGGCTGGGCGTTCTGGCAGTGGATGTCGCCTGGTGCCAGTTCTGCCTCCCCCAGTGGGTCGGGGCCTGGGATGTGTGTCTGGGACTCGCTGACGCTGTGCCCTGGGGGGTGCCTGTGGTCTTCCCATTAGGGGCAGCGTCCTGGGGGTGATCCATCTGAGTTGGGTCTTCAGTCTCCCTTGCTCCCACTTTTTTGTGGTTTGTCGGGGCTGGCTCTCACTAGCCTAGTCTCTTAATTTGCACTTCACTACTCACAGGGGTGCAGGTCAGTGCCCCTTTGGGTCCTGGGGCTGTTCTTGGGTCTGGTAGCTTTGGGGGCCTTGTGGTGGGTCTTGGGTGCCCTGGTGGCTCGGGGGTTGTCTTGTCCATGGTCTCCCTGGGTATGGGCAGTTACTTGGGTATTCGGCGATCACATCACATGCCTGTACAGGTACTCAAGCTCCTGTTGAGATTTACTGTAAAGAACTGATTTGTCCCATCTGAAAATGCTGAGTCAGGTAATCTTGCACATCTTCTCAAGTCCTGTGATGCATTCTCCTCCATATCTCAACCATGTGGGCCCATCCCCCTACTTTTAAGACCCCACATCTCTGGTGTCCCTGGTTTCTTACAGCCTTTTACTATCTGTATGGACTCAGATAAGCACAGCACTTGGCCTGCTATCTCAAATTAATTACATTACCCGTCTGCCTCCCCGTCTCATCCTATCTGTCACTGTTTTCCCTTCTTTTATACTGTGGTGTGGTACGGTCCTCCCCTTCAGCTCACATTAGGGGTTGAATAAAGTTTGATTTGATGGAGCAGCCTACAGGGAGGACTGGTGATGGTCACTTGTAGCAGTAAATTATATTTACTTATGTCTCACTGCTAGAAAAAAAATTATTGGTCTTTACAATGCTGTCATCGGACACAGTGTTCATTTGAAAAGATAATGCAAACAAGGGAAAAAAAGTGTTGGATGACATGTTGACATAGCTTCCAGGCACATACCGGCTACCGTGGAGTTTATTTGGAAAAAACAAGGCGCTAGAGAGCACTATTTGTTTGAATGCAAAATACAGTTTCACCACTAGATGGGAGTCTTATCAGAGTTTTTGTTTCTATGCTGGAGTTCAGATGACCTTAAATTCTCATGAATTTGTGCCAAATATAGTGTCTCTCCAATCAGAAAGATTTCATCTCCATGTCTCATGTCCATCCTTTGATTCCCCCTCAGCTGAATCTTATAAAAGGCATCGCAGCATTTCCCACATCAAGACACTTCAGCTGAATTTTGTTTGAAACAAGAAACAGAGACACAGTCCCTAAGGATGAACAGAAAATAACATCTTTTCCCATAAAAGGTTTCTTGTGCCCAGTGTGGTTTAATATTTTAATGTAGTGTGCTGGGTTCATGTCAGATCATCAGAATATCTTAGCCCCATCTATGGACTGATAGATGAGCTTTATGTAAATGTACAATACCCAAAACCAGTGAAGTTGGCACGTAGTGTAAATTGTAAATAAAAACAGAATACAATGATTTCCAAGTCCCTTTCAACTTATATTCAATTGAATACACTGCAAAGACAAGATATTTAATGTTCGAACTGAGAAACTTTATTTTCTTTTGCAAATAATCAACTTAGAATTTAATCGCAGCAACATGTTGCAAAAAAGTTGGCACAGGGGCATTTTTACCACTGTGTTACATCGCCTTTCCTTTTAACAACACTCAGTAAACGTTTGGGAACTGAGGAGACCAGTTTTTGAAGCTTTTTTAGGTGGAATTCTTTCCCATTCTTGCCTGATGTACAGCTTAAGTTGTTCAACAGTCTGGGGTCTCCATTGTTGTATTTTACGCTTCATAATGTGCCACACATTTTCAATGGGGGACAAGTCTGGACTACAGGCAGGCCAGTCTAGTACCTGCACTCTTTTACTACGAAGCCATGCTGTTGTAACACGTGCAGAATGTGGCTTGGCATTGTCTTGCTGAAATAAGCAGGGGCGTCCATGAAAAAGACGTTGCTTGGATGGCAACATGTGTTGCTCCAAAACCTGTATGTACCTTTCAGCATTAATGGTGCCTTCACAGATGTGTAAGTTACCCATGCCTTGGGCACTAACACACCCCCATACCATCACAGATGCTGGCTTTTGAACTTTGCACTTATAACAGTCTGGATGGTTCTTTTCCTCTTTGGTCCGGAGGACACGACGACCACAGTTTGCAAAAACAATTTGAAATGTGGACTGGTCAGACCACAGAACACTTTTCCACTTTGCATCAGTCCATCTTAGATGAGCTCGGGCCCAGCGAAGCCGGCGGCGTTTCTGGGTGTTGTTGATAAATGGCTTTGGCTTTGCATAGTAGAGTTTTAACTTGCACTTAGAGATGTAGTGACGAACTGTAGTTACTGACAGTGGTTTTCTGAAGTGTTCCTGAGCCCATGTGGTGAAATCCTTTACACAGTGATGCCGGTTTTTGATCGGTACCGCCTAGTCAGTGCTGGTTTTCGGCCTTGCCGCTTACGTGCAGTCATTTCTCCAGATTCTCTTTTGATGATATTACGGACCGTAGATGATGAAATCCCTAAATTCCTTGCAATAGCTGGTTGATAAATGTTTTTCTTAAACTGTTTGACAATTTGCTCACGCGTTTGTTCACAAAGTGGTGGCCCTCGCCCCATCCTTGTTTGTGAATGACTGAGCATTTCAGGGAAGCTGCTTTTATACCCAATCATGGCACCCACCTGTTCCCAATTAGCCTGTTCACCTGTGGGATGTTCCAAATAAGTGTTTGATGAGCATTCCTCAACTTTCTCAGTCTTTTTTGCCACTTGTGCCAGCTTTTTTGAAACATGTTGCAGGAATCAAATTCCAAATGAGCTAATATTTGCAAAAAATAACAAAGTTTACCAGTTCGAACGTTAAGTATCTTGTCTTTGCTGTGTATTCAATTGAATATAAGTTGAAAGGGACTTGGAAATCATCGTATTCTGTTTTTATTTACAATTTAAAAAACGTGCCAACTTCACTGGTTTTGGGTATTGTACCCCTCTACAGACAACTAAGACATCCTTCCATCAATTATCTGTTCTGCCTATCCTTTTCAGGGGAACGGGGGGCTGGAGCCTATCCCAGCTGACATTAGACAAGGGGCTCTAATTTTGTAGACCAGGCGCAAGCGCAGGCGCACCTGCCCTGCGCCGGCCGTCGCCGTGCGCACAGGGTGTGACCGGCGCACTTTGCAAGTTTCCTGCAGTGCCAAGAGAGGCGCACTCAAGGTGCAGAGGAGCGCAGAGGGGCGCAGAGGAGCACATCCACGCCCACGTCTCTTCCCCTCGGCGCAAATGCCAGAGTCGTAGGAGAAAAGCCTTGAGTGGGTTTAACACAGCCGAGCGCTGTCTTCACCAATCAAATGAGTGCCTCTCCTTGCCTTTAAATGCGCTGCGGGTGAGGCACAGCGTCTGATTGGTCTGAATGATCCCCACTGCTCTGACCGTCTCCGCTGGAGAATGATCTCCAGAGGAGAGGGTCAGAGCCGCTGTCCCTTCAGCAGCTGGGAAAACGTACTGGCCATCGGGGCGCCCATCGGAGGCTATGAAGCGCGTCACCGTGTGGGCCAGCTCCCGGGACAGATGTAATCTGTTCCTTTGTCATTATAGGAGTACAAAATTAAGAGACAGTTACACAGCAGCTGGCTTATCCATTCAGAATACTTTTGATCCACCTGCATTCCTGGTTTGTCGTCGCCAAATAGCAGAACCTTTGGTGATATGCTGTATACTCTCCCGGTGTCTCCGCCTCATCCTCCTTACAATAATGTACTCCATCTTTTTACATCACGTTAAAAATAAAGATTAAAGTAGAGGAACATGGGAAATCACAGGTAAATCCTGAGTGACATACATTTAATTTATCTCCTTTTTCTTCGTCTTTTTTCTCCTTCTTTTCTTTGAATTTAATGACATGAGTGAAGCCAGATATATACTCAGTATCAGATGTTAAGGCTGTTTATTGTTGACTTGTAAGATGTGCATCAAACTTCCAGCTGCTGTCAGGTTATGTTTCCATTATGTAGCAGTTCTTGGCATCAAACACACACACACACACACACACACACACATACGTAAACACACTATAAATACATCAATTCATATTAGTATTTAATTCATTGTACAATTTCTTTCAATAACACAGGATTAAAACTACACCACAAAGGTAAGCACTCACACACAAACACACACACACACACACACCTTAAATCCGGTTCCGGTCAGGCTACTCAACCGGGAACATGAATAGATAAATTTTATTGGCTCCGGTGGCCACTTGCACTCCCACCAAATCAAGTTATAGTGAGGGGACGCAGCAATACAAACCAACCAAACCATAACAAACCATAACATGATTTCAAAAAAAATTTGGCCACAACATAGACTAAGACCACTGTATCAAATAGTGATATGTCTGATTTGAGGGTTACTCTTTATTTTATTTAGTCTGAATTACTCTCAAGTAAAAGTACTAGCTTTTGAACAGGTCGTTCAATAACTGAAGGTGCGTCTCGTTTTGTTGACAGTCTCCTTTCTCCTACTTGAACTTTGACCCTGCGAACAAACCCATCAGGCCCTTCTGTGGCTTCAATCACCCGTCCCAAGCGCCACTCACTTCTTGGAAGAGTTTCTTCTTTAATTAGAACAATGTCGTTTACTCTCATGTTGCGCCGAGGAACATGCCACTTCTGCCTCAAAGCAATGTTCTGGAGGTATTCCCTTCTCCATCGACTCCAGAACTGCTCTGTTAAATACTGCACCCTGCGCCATCTTTTTGCAGCATACTTGTCCTCACTTATGAAGTTTCCGGGGGGAGGTAAAGCAAGCCTTGATTTCATTAAGATGAGATGGTTAGGAGTTAAGGGCTCAAGACTGGTTGGATCATTAATTAGGTCAACAGTTAAGGGACGACTGTTTACAATAGCCATTGCTTCATAAAACAACGTTCTCAAGGATGTGTCATCTAATCTTCCAGGACACTGAGCAATTGTAACATTCAAAACACTACGAATGGTGCGATTCATGCTCCCAGATACCACCTGCATGGCTGGCTGAAGGAGCATTAAAGATGAACTCACACTGTTTATCTGCGAGAAACACCTCCAAGGCATTGAAGTCACACTGCTTAAAGGCCTCCTTTAGCTCATTATTAGCTCCAACAAAATTTGTGCCTTGATCACACCGAAGCTGGGATACAGCCCCTCTAAGGCTAATGAAACACCTTAAGGCATTGATAAAGGCATCGGAGGACAAGTCAGGGAGCATTTCAATGTGGACAGCACGAGAAGCGAGGCATGTGAAAATTAAACCATACCGTTTAACCTCTTTACGACCTTGCTTTACGACAAATGGGCCAAAGCAATCCATTCCACAACAAGTGAAAGGAGCAGCAACTTCACAACGTTCCTAAGGAAGAGAGGCCATTTTTGTTCCTCTACTGGCCTTCTCTGTTTGCGACATTGCACACATTCATGAATCATCCTTGCAACTGATTTGCTGCCACCCACGACCCAGAACCCATTCGCTCTGAGTTCCATTAAAGTTTGATTACAACCTTGATGACAGACTTGATTGTGATAGTGCGACAAAATCAGTTTGGTGATGTGGCTGTTTTTGGGGAGAATGATGGGGTGCCTTTGTTCTTGGCTAAGTGCTGAACCCTCAAGTCTTCCTCCAACACGCAGTAGTCCTCCGTCCAGAATGGGATTTAGGCTAAGAAGAGAGCTTGTCTTTGGAAGCCTTCCTGCTTTGAGAGATTTTAGGTCATCATGAAAGGCCTTCTGCTGTACAAGTTTTATCAACACTTCAGCAGCTCTCCTACGTTCCTCCACACTCACAATGTCACACTTCAACTTTGAACCTAGTCTTTTGATCCTTGCGATTACCCTCAGAAGAGTGGACCAACTGCAAAACCTCTGCAGGCGGCTCAGAATGTCTGAATGTCAACTTGGGTTGCAGATACATACACAGTTTTGACCTCTGGGTCACCAACAAGCAGTTCAGCAGGGGGCTTGAGCATTGGAAGCTTTTCTTGTTCCCAAAGAAATTTGGGCCCTGATAACCAGGTCGACAAGGGGATGTCTTTGGCACTGAGCCCTCTGGAGACATAATCAGCATTGTTTTGTGTTGTGTCGACATAATGCCAGCTGTTTGGATCCGTGTTTTCTCGAATGAACTGAACTCTGTTGGCCACAAACACGTGAAATCGGCGTGCCTCATTATTTATGTAAGCTAACACAACTTGAGAGTCTGTCCAAAAGTATTCCCTGTCGATTTTTATCTGCAACTCTGCCTTTAACATGACACTGATCCGTGCTGATGTTACTGCGGCTGAAAGCTCTAGTTTGGGGATGCTTGTGACTTTTGAAGGGGAAACCCTTGCCTTTGCCATTACAAGACTGCAGTGAATCTTGTTTTTGTCGTTGAGGTATCTCAAGTAAGTGCATGAACCATACCCTACATTACTTGCGTCAGAAAAATGATGCAATTCCACACTCTTAATGTTGCCAAAGTTATGAGGATGGTAACAGCGAGGTATGTTGATCTCTTTTAACAATCTCAGGCCACCTTTCCACTCCTCCCACCGTGAACTCAAGTGCTTTGGAATTTGCTCATCCCATCAGATGCCCTTCTGACACAGCTCCTGAAGAATGCGCTTTCCACTCAGGGTGAAAGGAGCCATGAGCCCAAGTGGGTCGTAAAAGGAGGCCACCACAGACAGGAGACCACGACGAGTCGGAGGATGGTCCTTTGCATTAATGTTGAAGTTGAAGAAGTCATTTGTTGTTGACCACTGAATTCCCAGTACGTGCCCTTCTGATGTCTCAGGGTTTAGATTGAGTGGATCAGTTGGCACTGCTCTTTCTGAGGGAGTGACACAGGAGAGAACTTCTTTGTGATTTGAGATAAACTTGTGAAGTCGCAAACCTGCATGTTTGCATAGCTCCTGGGCTTCAACAATTAGTTCTTTGGCCTCTTTGACTGTTGGAACACTAATTAAGCCATCATCAACATAGAAATTCTGCTCAACAAATGCTGAGGCTACGGGATAGTCAGTTCTGTACTGCTGTGCCAGGTATTTAAGACCGAAGTTTGCACATCCAGGTGAGGAAGCTGCACCGAAAAGATGAACTGTCATCCTGTATTCTCGTGGTTCTTTGTCTAAGTCACCACCCTCCCACCAAAGAAACCTGAGGTAGTCGCGGGCCTCAGGTGAAACTTGAAACTGGTGGAACATCTTTTCTATGTCACATATCACAGCAACCTCTTCCTGCCTAAAGCGGCACAGAACTCCCACCAGTGAGTTAATTAAGTCAGGACCTGTCAACAGTGTGTCATTTAGGGAGATGCCATTAAACCTTGCCGAACAATCAAACACAACCCTGAGTTTGTTTGGCTTCTTTGGGTGGTACACCCCATGGTGCGGGATGTACCAAACCATTTCCCCATCAGAGGCTAGAGGGACAGGCTCTGCATCACCTTTACAGATCGTTTCTTCCATAAAAGCAGCATACTGTTCGTGGTATTGCTTGTTGGAACTTAGTTTCTTCTTCAAATGTTGTAGTCGAATGGTGGCAAGCCTTTTGTTGTTTGGCAATGATGGCAGACTGTTACTCTTGAAAGGGAGGGGCATTTGATAATGTCCATTTTCCTCTTGCTGTATGTTGTCACTCAGAAACTGTATAAAGCGCACGTCGTCCTGAGACACATATTTCTCCTCATAGTTCTTTTCATTGAAGTCCAATTCCAACACTTTGAGTACATCTGTGACTGATGGAGCTGGTATTTCTTTCACTGACACACGATGTACGAAGCTGTGATTTCCTGCTCGATCCAATTGAGGGTTGGCTATAATGCTCCAACCAAGTGCTGTTCTTTGTGCAAAAGGTTCGTTTTCACCACCCGTGATGACCTGCAGGGGGGCTAGAGCTGAAGGACAGTCATAACCGATAAGGAGTCCCACATCACAATCCTGAAGTGATGGCAATTCATTACTGAGACATCTGAGATGGGGCCACTGAAGTGCTGTACTTTTTGTGGGAATATGAGACTATCAACAGGAATAAAATCGTTGATAAGGGATAAAATCACGTGTGTAAGCTTGATGTATTTGAACGAGTGACTCAGAATTTAGACCACGAACTTGAAGACCACTGGCTAATTTGCTTGCTATGACTGTATTGACTGGTGTCATGGTACTTAACTTAAGCTGCACAGGCTGGGTGTTTACATTTAACTCTGAAACCAAGTCTTCTAAAATAAAAGTGGAATCACTCTGGGTATCAAGAAGTGCATAGGTGAGGATTTCTTTTTGGGGCTCTGTTGTTGAGGACACAAGGACTGGAACAATGCTAGATGTAGTAGAAGCATGCTGGATCAATGCATGGGACATAACTGTGTGGATTTCATTATCTGCGTGGCTTCTTCTGGGTACAGATTCATTGCTTGTCGTTTCTGTGGGTCTTGATTTTCTTTCCATGTGCAGACAAGTTGGATGACGTCCACCACAGGTGCTGCAAGTGTGTCTTCTTTTACAGTCTTTGGTACTGTGGCCCTTCCTCAGGCATCCAAAACACAGATGATGTTCATGAATGAAGGCTCCCTTTTTATCCATCTTCTTCTCAGAAAACACGGGACATTTGGAAACACCATGAGTTTCGTTTTTACAAAATAAACAAGGTGGCCATGGCTTTGAATTTTCAGATGACACTTTTGAATGTTTTAGCTCCACGCTTGTGTTGAGTGTTTTGGCTCTCTTTGGAAACCTCTCCTCTGCTCATTTTGTATTATTTAATAAAGGATAGGTAATGCGAATTACACACAATTCTAGCCTCTCTATGCACAAACTCAGCAAAATGGAAAAAACTCGGGTAATCGCCTACTCTATCCAACTCCTCAACAACAATACGACTCCATCTCCTCACTATCCACTCAGGCAACTTTTTAAGAAGCTTGTGATTTTCCTCACAGTCATTTAGAATTGACAGGCCTTTAACGTGAGGCATAGCTTCAACACAGCCTTGAAGAAAATCTGAAAATTCTTGCAGCGCTTTAGCATCATTAGCATTTATCTTAGGCCATTTCATGAGTCTCTCTCTAAAGGCTCGCTGGATCACAAAAGGACTACCATATCTTTCTTCTAAGACCGCCCAGGCACCACTATATGCATCTGCGGAGCTGCGGTAGAAGAACCCCTCTACGGCCTTACGTGCCTCTCCTGCAAGATAGCTCTTTAAATAGAGCATTTTCTCACGAACTGGCAGAGGTTTCTGATCAATAAGGGCTGTAAAGGAAACCTTCCAGTCTAAGAACTTTAAAGGATCCCCTGTAAATGTTACTGGTTCTGGGATAGGTAAACAACTTAAGGTATATGAATTTGCAATTGCCTGATTTAAACTAGCTTCATCCTGAACTGCTAAGCTTCTTGGTGCTGCAAGTCGAGGTGCAAAGGGTGTGGCTTCTGGATTCAGAAAAGTTGCATATTCTGTGTTTAGGCTGCCGAGAGGAATTTTAATGTCAATTTCTTCATTATGACCTTCTGAGACATCAAAATTATTATAAGCTCTCACACGAGCTGCTGCAACCTTCACTTCACTTTCTGTTTGGAGCTTATGCAACTTTGTTTTTTCCTCCTCCAGCTTCAACTTTATTTCAGCTTCCCTTTGTTTCATTTCTGCAAGCATTTGTGCTTCCTTCAGCTTCCATTCAGTCTCCATTTTGTCGAGCTTTGCTTGTTGGGCCTGTAGCGTTTGCATAGCCTTTGCCTGTTCCAGTTTCGCTGCGAGTTCTGCTTCTGCATCTGCACGTTTAGTTGAGGACATAGAGGTGGCACAGGATTTCTTGTCAGATCCTTGAGACGAGTGTGAGACGACAGTTTCTGTGTTAGTATTTCCAAAGACAGACCCATAATCTTCTTTATTGAGTTGAATTCTCACCCTCTCCTTTTCAAGCTGATCATTAAAAACCTCATCCATACACGTTTGCCGTTTTTTGACAATATCACAGACTTCAAGGGTTAAAGTGTTGCATGCATCCATTTTCTTAACAACATCTGGAGTAGTAGAATGGTTGCGTAGGATTGACTCGTAATGCTGCCACACTTTCTCACGTTTCACTTGAATTTCCCTTTGAATATCATCAAGATCATCACTTGAGCAGAAACCTTTAAGTTTTGATCTTACATCTTTGGCCGTCAGCTTCCAGGCTTCATATGATTTGATGAACATCTTCTCATTTTTCTTTGCCTCCTTCTGATGCATCTCCAGGCCTTTTTCTGTTAAGGTTCGCTCGCGAGAGCTGGACCTAACCTTCACCGCTTGAGAGGGATTATTTATTTGTTGTTGATGCTTTGTGCCTTCAGTTAAAGTTTGTTCACAGTTGTCAAAACTTGCCTTGTGCGCTTTTGAGGAGTCATCTACTTCATCTGGCTCTAACATCTTTTTGTTTGTTTGTTTTATCTGTTAGGCCTATTTGTATTTAATTTGGAATCAAACTTGATTTATCACCGACTTAAATTTAATTCTAAATCCTACTTTTCACCCTCATATCAGACATTTACATTTTTTGAACACTCAAAACTTGATAAACCATACAATAAATATTGAAAGAAAATGTCACACACTGAATGTTATTTAACTTCAAATCTTAATAAGGATCATGATTAACAATGATTATATTGACCTTAAATGCGCATTTTAAAGCCTTACTTATCAGATTCTACTTTACACATTTCATGAAGACAAGCAATACACATTCAACATGATTCAATGATATGCAGGACTTAATACTCGTCCTTTGTCTCATAATAAAATGTCACGTGAGTCCTTTAAAATCTCCATGTCAGATATAGAACCACATTATGACAAAAGGTTAAGTGATTTACCGCACAGCTACCAAAGTCTCTCACGGCGGCTGGCTGATGACGTCAGTCGGGTGAAGACGGCTCCGATGTAGCTGAGGTGGAGATGATGCAGCGAGGCGAGTTTCACTGTAGCAGCCCTTGGCATCAATGATCACGCTGAGAGTTCGACTGGTGCATACTCGTCTTTATTCATCCATTTGGCACCGTGAAACTATAAATACATCAATTCATATTAGTATTTAATTCATTGTACATTTTCTTTCAATAACACAGGATTAAAACTACACCACAAAAGGTAAGCACTCACACACAAACACACACACGCACACACACACACACACACACACACACACACACACACTTCCGTAAACACTAACATTTAAATTACAACACCCCAAAATACAAATATTGCACGACCCCGACATCCAAAATATTGCACCATCCCAAAATACAAAATATTGCCACGTCCCGACACATAATAAACAAACTTGAAACCAACATACCTCGCTTCGCCTGCCAAGAGTGCAAACTTTTATAAGCGATGGTGGCCACTTACACATTATGACAAACGGCTTTAATCCGACATCAGATGTGACAGGACAGTTGATGTAGATACAAATGTATCTGCTGGTTCAGACGGTTACATTAAATAGTGATTGCTGTGATTGTTTATTGGTTTAAAATGTGCCTGATGCTCTGGAAACCTGCCTCAGAGACCTTTTTGACGTGTGCGCACATGTGTGCCTGTAAACAAATTACAGCTGTGGAGGGTGCGCTTCGCCTTGCGCCGAGAATAGACCAGGTTGGAGCAGGCGAGTTTTTAGCGCACTTTCTGCACTGTTTTTGGCATGAATTTGTCACTGTGCCAACATGAATCTGCCGACACCTCCCCCTGGTGCGCCGTCGACTCCCCCTGGTGCGCCATCACACCCATCTCTACCAAATTGTCAAATTGGCAGCGCATGGCGGTGCGCCGGACGAAATTAACTCTGCCCAGGGTGCGCCAGGCTTGCGCCCCCTGCGCTGCGCCACGAAATTAGAGCCCAAGATGTTGATTTCAACTTGGATTTTAGTTTCTAGTGAAAAAAATAAAAAATAAAAAAAAAAAAACCTCAGACTTATAGAGTTGTGGCATGATCTATTCAAATCTTTATTTTCAGTGATGACAGGTTTCACCCACATCTTCGCTTCCCTTACTCTCATCTAAATTCTTTTGATACTTCTATTTTTACTTCAGTGAGGTTGTTCATGTCAAGTTTGGTTGTGCCACCCCAAGGTTGTTATGTGTCAATGTTTATTTATTTGTTTATAGATGTTGCTAGATATAGAGACTAAGTTGTCCCTGGAGAGACAATAAAGCTCTGAACTGAACTGCTTTAAATTCAAGAATGCTGATTTGATGTAGCTTCTTTCCCCTGCAAGACATGAATGATTTGGCTCCAGCAAAATAATAAAAAACAATGTTTTTGAAGTATTCTGCTGAGGCTGATGTATTAGTAATTTTTTGTATTTAAAAAATGCTTGTTTTTTAGGGTAACCTTTAAGCTTCTAAGGCAGCAGTTTACATAGACCTTAAGCATATTGGTGCATCCATCCATCCATCTTCTGTACCACTTTTCTATAAAAGGCATCATAACATTTACCTCATCAAAACACTTCAGCTGAACTTTGTTTGAAACAGGAAACACATGCACAGTCCCTAGGGATAAACAGGAACCTCAGTTTTTCCCATAAAAGGTTTCTGGTGGCCAGTGTGGTTCAAAGATGATGACAGCATGCTGAGGCCATGTCAGACCATCAGAAAATCTTAGCTCCATCTATGGACTGATTGATGAACTCTATGTGAATATATTGATCTACAGACCACTGAAACATCCAACCACCATTACTTGTGCTGCTCATCCTTTTCTAGGTCATGGGGGATGGAGCCTAACCTGACACACCAGATGGACAGTTTCATATATCCGCCACAGAAATATTTCACTTGTCCATCTGGGAAAGAGCCGCTCAAAAATGTTTTCAGAGGCAGAACCTTCAACAACAACAGCTGCTGATTGGTTGATCGTTTGGCGTCTCACATTCATCACAGATCAATCCATATCAAGCAACACTGCTATATATGATGTAGCAGCTGGCGCTGTTGTTAGACTTTAGCTCGCGCTGTTGTTAGACTATGGTCTTCCATTCTGTTTTACCACACACATGTATTATTTAACATTTAGGCCTACATGGGACATGAACTATGTAGCGATATCAAACTGATCAACTTTAAGGAAACTCTAAAAGGACAAAGAACATTCCTCTCCGACTCTGGGCCTCCCTGCCATGACCCTAAATCTCCGAGAAGACATCGGTGTGGATGTTTACTCTTCTTCCTAAACAGCGATTGGCTGAGACCAGATAGTATGTTCGAAGAGAGTCCGTTCCCAAAGTCATAAACAATTCTTAGGTGGCACCTAAGTTGACCTTGGACCTCCCTGGACACGTAGACCCCTCATCCGCTCCAGATGTGGTCTCTGTTAGCACAGAAAACCACAAACATTTTAAAACTCTTTAAATAAAATCATGGACTTCTAACAATGTGATGTTTTATTCTGTCATGACAAATGCTTTCTAATGATGTGACTTGTGTGTTTTTAGCTCTAAAAATGCCTAAGATACAAAAAGTCTGTTTATCTGTGAAAGTCTTCTGACAGATGGAGAAGATACCTTTCTCCTCCCGGAATGTGCCTGTACTCTGCATTATTTCATCACTCTGATTACTAAAGAATGCTATAATAGGATTGCTACACCTTAGGTTTTGGTTGCAAACCATCTTAAGGGCATGTTGACTGATATATCTAAAGTTAACCACCTCTATTTTGTTTAATTGACTGTTTAGTAAGATTTGAATTGTTTAAGTCTTTCTTATACTTTAGATATATAGTATTTGGTATCAAATTGATCACCATGAGATTTCCTGTCCAGTTGGAGTGCTTATATTGGATGTTTAACCAAAATACAACTTAATTCTGGCCAAGTATTAGTTGATAAAGTGTTGTTAACTCATCCAAAAGACCTCCCCCTGCGAGCAGCTTAAAGCCAGAGACATGTGGTCTCTCTGTCTCTTCTCTTCTCTTCTCCCTCTGCTTCTTCCTCCTATCTCATCCTCGTCACCACTTTTGATTTTGGCTCACATATTTTTCCTTGACTCTTTTGTCTAAGTTTTGTGACATGCCCGCCGATTCTTTCTTTATAAGCCAGTAAGACTTGCTTCATAGTAAATGGACTTTTGTTATTAATTTCAGAATAGTATCCGTTTGGCCAATGAATTCTTGATTTTTGGAATTAGTTACAAATCAACTTTTTATACAATCGAGACACCAACGCCCAAGCTCCAGCTTCACCTTGTGAGAACCTGCAAGTCCAATCTAAGACTTCTCTCCCAGGGAATCTGGGACAGATCAGCTCGCATCGGAACATCCTCCCCTGGATCCATGGCGCTGGATAAAGTGTGGACTTCACCCTCTGGACCGACTCCAAACCAGAAAGTCCTTCAGAATCTCCAGTAGCCCCAGGACCAGTCTGAGATCCGATCATAAAAGCTTCACGAAGTAAGGCGTGGTTCTCCAGTCATTTCAGATGGGCTTGAGTGTGTCTTGGTTCAATTCTCCAATAATTTCCCTTTTATCTGACCTTTTACAAGTAGGTTAATTCGGAAATTAATCCTTTATAACCACTCCATATGCTTAACCCTTGTGCATCCCTTTAACAAAGGCACCAAATAAGTCCCTAAGGTAAAATTTATCAGCTCAGAAAAACAGCCATAAATAAAAAATGAATAAATGTATCATTCCACTTTTTTTTACATGGACTCCTTCAGGAGGTTCAGCTGTAACCATACATAACAAATTTTTATGTTGTTTCAAAGTTTTAACCCCTTCGATGCCAGTTTTGGTGAAAAAAGTCCACTTTTAAAAAATACAAAAAAAAACATAAAAAGTGAAATATTTTTAGTCCATTGCTTTAAAAATGTCATGTGTTCTGGGTGATTATCAGAGCCTGGGAGTGTCAAAGATTGGTAGAAAAATTAATTTGGATGCATGTTTATTGTTTGTGCAAAGTCACATTTTGTATAAAAGGCACCAAATAAGTCCCTAAGGTAAAATTTATCAGCTTAGAAAAACAGCCATAAATAAAAAATGAATAAATGTATCATTCCACTTTTTTTTTAAATGGACACCTTCAGGAGGTTCAGCTGTAACCATACATAACAAATTTTTATGTTGTTTCAAAGTTTTAACCCCTTCAATGCCAGTTTTGGTGAAAAAAGTCCACTTTTAAAAAATACAAAAAAACACAAAAAGTGAAATATTTTTAGTCCATTGCTTTAAAAATGTCATGTGTTCTGGGTGATTATCAGAGCCTGGGAGTGTCAAAGATTGGTAGAAAAATTAATTTGGATGCATGTTTATTTTTTGTGCAAAGTCACATTTTGTATAAAAGGCACCAAATAAGTCCCTAAGGTAAAATTTATCAGCTTAGAAAAACAGCCATAAATAAATTATGAATAAATGTATCTTTGGATTTTAATTTACATGGACACCTTCAGGAGGTTCAGCTGTAACCATACATAACAATTTTTATGTTGTTTCAAAGTTTTAACCCCTTCAATGCCAGTTTTTGTGAAAAAGTCCACTTCTAAAAATACTGAAAAACAGAAAAAGTGATTTTTTTTTTTTTTCATTAAATTGCATTTAAAATGTTTTGATGTTTTGTTTTGACGTTATCAGAGCCTGGTAGTGTCAAAATTGGCAGTTAAATTAATTTGGATGGATGTTAATTTTTTCATGCAGGGTCAGATGTTGTATAAAATAACCCAAATATGTCCCTATGGTTAAAATACATCAGCCGAGAAAAACTGCCATAAAAAAATGTATATATGAATGTAACACTCATTTTTTTTAACATAACCACTCTTAGTTACTTAAGCTGTAACTAAACATAACACATTTTTATTTTGTTCCAGAGTGTTAACTTCTTATATGCCAGTTTTGTGAAAATGTTGACTTTTAAAAAATACAGAAAAACCCCACAAATTAATTATTTTCCATCCTAAGGGCCACATAGTGTGTAATGCCAGGACTTTAGAGATATTTGATATTAACTTTAGAAAGATCAACAAAAGTAAATACATATTTGTTCCCACAAAACAGCAAAAGGTTATATTAGTATGACCTTGACGAACAATTATGGATGACCTGCGGCTGTGGACCTGCTCGACCCCATGTGCTCTATCTCGCATCAGCCACCAACAGAAACGCCATCATTTGATCAGTTTTAGATCAGATAACTCATTTTAATGGTAGTTCAGCTAGATGCTGATATATATTAATTAACATCAGTCTTCTCTGGATTAAATTTATTAATGATCTTAATGTTAACATCAGGCTGATTTCTATATCTGTGGTTGTAATGATTTTCATGGACAGTAACTTTCTTTACTACCACATAGACATGGGGGCCCTCTTGAAAACAAGATCACACGCCTCAAGGGGCTAATCTTTTGTAAAATTATATTCATCAGAGACAAATATGACAAGGACAGGTCTATGATTGGCCCACGGATCTGTCAGTACCTTCAATTCTTGCTTTTGTTCACTTGTTTCTGCTCACCTCCCTTTTTACGATCACATACCAAACATGAGACTGGATCTGCTCACGATCTCCAGGTCTTAAACAGGTTTATTTCTGCTACTGTTACTGTAATCTCTCTAAAGAAATACCTTCCTGTAGTTTGGTTGGCCCAGTGCTGCTCATGAATGATTCCTGTTGGACTTTGGAAATATGAGAATATGTGTATTTTATATTTATACAGGTGTGTATGTGTGTAACCGTAAAACAAAGAGTTTGTCTTCAGCCTGCTCGATCATACAGTGTTTTGAGATAACGCTTGTTATGAAACGGTGCTATAAAGATAAAGACTGATCGATTGATGGACTGATTGGTTTATTGATTGATTGATAGATTGGTTTATAGATTGATAGATTGACTGATTGGTTGATAGATTGATTGATGGATTGACAAAGACTCCCAGCTGGCTGCAGCAGGCCATGTCTGTATTTGTGGGGGACAATGGGTGCTTCCCAAAGCTCCAAAGTTGCACCCTCGCCTCCTCCACTCGACTCCTCCACTTGCGTCTTAGTCCCGCCCAGCAGAGATGCATGCCAGAGACGCGAGGAAACGAACAGAGGAGAGAGGAGACGAGGAGGTTCATTTTATGAGCATTGAGATGTCCTCTCCTCCGGAGCGTCACATGAAGCGACGTCTTTTATTTATGACGGAGTCACAGCTGAATAAACCGGTCTGAGCGCACAGGAGAAACTGAATGAAGGAAAATAAAGTAAACTCCAGGGCGCTCGACCGCGGTAAATTCATATCCACTTTTACATCAGTTTAACATGAATATGTTCATGAATGAAAAAGAAAAATGTCACATTTTCCCAGGCACAGAATGAAAGGAGTTTTAAATTGTTATTTGCAGCCACTTTGTGTTCATAAATAATGTGTTTATTCTGCTATCAGCACTAAAAAGACCCTCTCTGCGCATTTATATAGAAAAAATGTAAAGGCCTGAGTGTAAAAATGTACAATTCACTACTTTCTCTCCTTATTTATGCTTGTTTACAGCAGGAACTACATAAAACATGCTTTTTATTTATGTGCATTATAATCTGCCTGACCATGGTCCACTGGGTGCTGATATTTGTCAATAAGAATCCCTTTTTTTATTGTTTATTATTGTCCATGTTTGCTGTTTGTAAATGTACGTATGGTCTGAGTAGACTGTAAAAACTGAATTGTCCTTTGGGATAAATAAAATTGTCTGACCTAAAATGTGTTTTCCTGAACAGACCTGTCTGCTGTAGCAGCCTCACAGTTACAGACATAAACACAAACAACACAGATAAATCAGGACAGACAACAGATGGAAAACCTGAAAGAACTGTCCCATGATAGTGTTCAACATTTTCTGTGATATCAATATGACCAGCTAAGAATTCTTTTAAATGATAAGTCAAATATTTCTTTGCACAGTGAAGAAAATAAAAAAGAGATAAGAGAGACACTGAAATGTAGTAACTGCTCACATTTGAGGGAACATCAGGCCTACACATCGGCTACTTTGTGTGAAATGTGGATATACTCATTAAAATGACTCCCAAAAAGTTGCTAATTTTACTTTATCACTTTCTTTTGCTCCGTGATGTTTTCATTTCACACATGTGGGCAGCTGACGCTTTACAGCCGGCTGCAGATACGTCACAAAGGGGCGTGTCAGTGAAAAGACTTCCGCGAAGCCTGCACTTGTGTTTCCTCGATTATGCCTCCTCCAGATCAGTCTCCTCTCTCCTCTCTCCTCCGAGCGCTTTTGGCGCTTTGGAACGTCCTTCAATATGGCTGCTCACAAAGTACTTCCGGTGTCGCGGAGGAGAGAGGAGAGAGGAGAGAGGAGACTGCTTTTTGGCACATTGGGAAGCACCCTAAGTTATCCTAGTCCTTGACTCCCATCCAAATAAGGGACCACATGCTGTGTCTTCTGGTCCACATCATCCTCTGTGTCTCCATCTGAGCTGACTTCATCAGAGGGTCTTCCTCATCTCCCAGTCCAAGGAGGTTAAGGACTTCAGCAGTGCTGTTGCTGTGTCTGCTCAACTTGACCAGACAGAATGATATTAGACCCAAACTGATGGACACATATAAATGTGTTTATCTTTGTGCAGACAAAGGTAAACTTTTTCAGGCTGTTGTTTGGGGTCGCTGGTGGTCAGCTTTTGAAGTTTAGGAAGCAAGATGTTTTTAGTATTGGACAAAGAGCATGTGTAAACATGGTTCTGTGAGTGGCTACATGCTGAGGTCAAACTTTTAGCCTGAATGAAAAAGTAAGCATATGTAGATGCCCCCCTCCAAGCCCCTACCCTACCCACCCACACACACACACATGCAAACACACACACACACACCAACACACCCCCACATACACAAAAAACACCCATGCACACACATACCCGCATCAGCTTCAACTATATTGTAAACACTGAAAAAACGATTTTATCATTTTACATTGAAATGACCATAATTAGAGGGCTGCATTTTGGCTCCTCCCATATTCACACATATGCACAAAATTTTGTCAACATACACATGCACACCACACTTTGACATCCCTAGAACACAACCAAATCCAAATAATTGTAAATGTTTACTGAATTGGCTTTTCAGGGCATGATTTCATACAATAAGGGAAATACGCTGTCATGAGCTCTCAGTCTTTGATATACTATATCTGAGAAAATAACACTATCTCGTGTGGAACAAAAAGATATATATTTTGAAGGGTTATCAACACCAAGGAATGAAAATAACACTAATAATAAAATATCATACTGCAATTGCAGTGTATTAAAAAACTGTGGTTTGAATGGGAGTCAATGCGATAAAAAATACCCTTAGGGACTTCTGTGGGGCTTTTTTATTTTTAAAGTGTATTCAAGACTTAAAAAAATAATAACTGCTGAAATATCAAAAAGCTTCAGAAAATACACAACCTGACCAAATTTGATGCCATTTACATCAACACAACCAAAGTTATCCACAAAAGAGTGTACAAAAAGTAAAAAATACCCCTAGGGATGCACAAGGGTTAAATGTTCCTTGAGGGTTCATATCTTCTTTCCTGATTGACAGCATCATTGATTCAGTATATCTCTGACATTTATTCCTTCTTAAGTGTTTATTTTATTTTATTTTGTCTTATATATTCATTTTAATAAATCACCCTTATATATTTAAAGTTCTGTCTGTTGGTATTCTATTTGGAAGATTGACATCACTGCATGAGAGTTCTGTCTTTAGATTTGAGATTGATTAAACTGATAAGTTGACTTCATTGATTAAACTGATAAAGTTTGACTTAATTGATTTATCTAATTTATATGAAATAATTAATAAATCAGCTAATTAAGTTAATTTTGCCTTTTTTGTATAAAAAGGATGGTGCCCCTTTAATTAACGAGAGCAAACCTGGTTATTAAATGAATATTAATTAATTTAATTAATATCCAGTAATATCCAGAAAATAATCGCTACAACTACATCAGTGACAATCCCTACCAAGTTTTCCGGTAAACTTCTGAGGAGAGCAGATTTCCCAAAGTATCACTGAGTAATGACGACCACAGACAATCTGGCATGTCCTCAGAGGATTTCCGCATTCTCCCCCAGTTTTTCAGCAGAGATCCCCGGCCAGAAGAGCACAAACATGATTTCTCATTAGACAAGCTTCAAGTGACGTCCTTTGTTCATCTTTCTTTCCAGTTCTGATAAAAAGTGCAGATACTGAAACTGCTTCAAAGGCAGCCATTGTTTTCAAACATGCAGTCACTTCCTGTTGTTGTCAAGTCTGCAACACCTGCCTCTCTTCTCTGATTGGGCCATGAAGCATATGGCCCAATCAGAGGACAATGGAGGTTTGCAAGACGGACATGCAGGATTTCAGACAACGAATCAGGCAGGTGCACCTGCTCTGCAAGGTTCAGTAGAGCCTGTCCTAGCAGACATTGGGTGGGAGGCAGGGTACACACTGAACCAGTCACCAGTCAATCACAGGACCACATAGAAAGATAGACAACCATTCACGCTCATACATATACCTAAGGGCAATCAACCTAAAAAACATATTTTTGGTCAGTGGGAGAAAGCCAGAGAACCCACACATGCACAAAAGAACAGGCAAACTTCACACAGAAAGGCCATGACAGACACAGGGATGGAACCAGCATACCTTCTTGCTGTGAGGTCAACATGTTGCCCATTCAGTCAAAGTTTATCTAATCAGTTCTTCCAAAACGATTAAAAAACTCCCAACAAGATGTTTCAAACCTAGAGTGGCAGGCCTGAGTTTATAACACCTATACTTTTCGCAAGAGAGAAAATAAAAGAAAAAAGAAGCACTATTCAGAGCTTTTATCATTACCTATTCATAAAACATTTAACATTAATCTTTTCACATGTACATTATTCAGATCTGCCCTTTAAAACTGTTAATCACTTTTTAAACATTTGTTTAATAGTGTAACATGAACTAAACTTTCTTCATTGTCACAGTCTTTCCACAGGTTTACCCTTCGTACTAATGTTCCGTCTCACATCATTGCTAACTTTATTCTGTACAAAAACATCTGTTCCCCTGCCTTTATATGGACTCCCTTTGATTTCACAGCCTGAGTATTTTGCTTTGTACATTTGTTCTATTTTGAGATCAATCAAAAAATAATCCATTTGTTGATATACATGTATATACTGTATATATACATGGTAATGTGATTGTTTAACAATCCACATTTATTTAATCAATTGCATATTGTATATTTAATCATTCAATTTAAACAGTGGGCGGCATAGTGGGTTGCACAGCAGATAGTGCAAGTGCCTCACAGTAAGAAGGTTCCCGGTTCAATCCCCGGGTGTTCACATTCTCCTCGTTAAAGAAGAACATGGAATTCTTCCATATAAGGAGATCGACTCCATCTCTACGGTACACATACTTGTTGTTTAGCCACATGTCAACCGCTGGCCATTGAGGTGGTGTCCAGCAAACGATGTGGGCTTCATTGACAATTGGTCATCCTTCTCGGGAAAACCTGGTCTGTCTGGAAGAGATGGCATCCATCCTACTTTGGCTGGTGCATCTCTCATATCAAAAAACATTGCCATTGATCTCTCAGAGCTGTTGTGGAGCTGCAGTCCTCCATGCTCCTCTGGGTTTGCTTTAGGACAGTTTTCCACCCATTACTGTTCTGACAGTTGTCTTCATTACTATGGTAACTGCTATGGCTGTTGTGATAGTGATGAATATTATTCCATAGAGAAGACTGTGTCTGTCCCCCAACCCAAAGCTCACATAGATAATAAACCAAAAACAAATAAAAGAGTTGCTAATCATAAAAATCGGATTAAAATCAAAACTTCAAATGTAAAAGCACCAAAACATCAGATAATTAGATGTGGTCTCTTAAATATTAGATCACTGAGATCCAAATCTTCTACTAGTGAATGACCTTATATCAGAAAATCATATTGATTTATTCCTCCCAGTCATTCAAATACTCCTATACCATGGCCATAGTGGTGGTGTAGCAGCTATTTATCATTCTTGTCTCCAAATCAATCATAGACAAAAGGCTAATTATACCTCGCCAAAGCCACGAGCCACATAGGGATCAGCCCTCCCGCAAAGCCCGAGCCCCAAACTAGACAATTTCCGTGGAAATTGCACTGGGGCTCAGGCGGCTACTGGGAATTTTTCATCACAACATTAAATAACTGCACAGGAGAAGTCATGTGGCTTTGCTTTGCTATGGGGGAGAGTGGCTCGTTGCAAAGCTCGAGCTCCTCAAAAAAAGAGAGAAAAACGAGAGAACAAACGGTAGAACAAATGTTGCTTGTGGCGAAGCTAAGTAACAAAGGTCAAAAAAAGCCAAAGAAGCTGTTTTTTTGGCAGCAATGAAGCGGCATGAAAAAGCATTAGTCTGTGACATTAAAAACACCTGGTGTGACTCTCACTGCACTCTTTCTCTCCCATTAGCCAGGTTGTGCCGTTTAGCCTTACAGTAGCCAGTCTTCAGAGTTTTCCAGCGGTTCCTTATTTGTTGGACGTTTTGATCTATCCCAGCTTTGCTGAGTTTTTGTGGATTTTTTAAATACAATAGTTCAGTATTTCTTGTTTTACTACTGTCTAAACGTGCAATCATCTTTAGTTCTTTGAGAGTTTGTATTAAAAACAAACTCTATGCAGACCAGTGCTTTGTGCTCTTAGTGGAAGCCGCCATGTTTTCAAGTGAGTAAATACACTGCTCGTTTACATCAAGACTGAGCATGCGCAGACAGAGCCCAGCCTGCAACTTTCCGACTCACCGTTTACATGACAGGATTTTACTTTTAATCGGTTTGGGAAAAGGAATATACTTCCCCTGTGCAACCGAATGAAATTCCATTCAGATTTGGCCTGTTTATTCCAATTGAGGTGTTTATATGGAGCATTTTTATTCGGTTTGGGCTTCTAACCCAATTCTAATCTAAATATTAGGCTCCATGTATACCAGATAGCAGGAGCAAATGGTGTGGACCGCCCTCTTTAAAGAGGATTTTGTGTGTGCTACCGGCGGTCACCATGGAGAGTTTGGGAGAGCAGAGAGGCCGTAAATGAAAAATGCAAGTGCGTTTGCCTTTTTTCGCAGCATGTCATTTTAACAGACAAGATTGTCACTTTTCCCTCTTGCCATATTTCTATCCGTCATTTTTTAGTTTCCTTTTCTGATTGCAATGAAACATAGTCTAAATGACAGCATTCACATAGTTGCACAGCTTCATCATCAATAGATTAGATAGAGATTAGATTAGATTGTACTTTATTAATTTAAAATAGCCTCTAACAGCCTCTCATGTGAAGAGCAGTCACACAGCTTGCATGTCTGTGTGTGTGTTTATTCATGAAGTTAAGAGCAACTCATCTTCTTACAGAATCTCCACAAATAAACATAAGGTGTGTGTGCCTATCACATGGTGTGTGTCCCTATCTTAAAGATCTTAACAGGACCCCCACTTATAAAGTGTTTGGAGACATCAGTCTGTTGGGGAAACACCACCAGGTACATCAAGAAGACAGCTTAAGGTCAAGTGCCAGGTATTGGTCATGAGCTAATCAGGCCACACATGAATAAAGTCAATTGCCTTCTCCATAGTGTTACCTAACTATTTCACAGTGTCATTGTCCCGGCTGCATTGTTTTGCCTAAATTTGACTTCAGTTAACCCAGAAACGTGATGTGAGGACGTGTTTGGTGACGTCAGTCTGAGCCCCCAACAACAAATAAGTGCGTAGGAGAACACAGGTGGCTTTGCAATGGAGAGAGTGGCTCGTTGCAAAGCCCGAGCCCCAAATTATCACCAGTTGTTCAGACATGAGGACCTTCCTGAAAACGAGAAGTAGCATTTCAAGGGGCTAACCTCTTATTCATTTGTTTTCAGCAGAAACAAATATGATGATGACAGGTCTATGGTTCAGGGATTTGTCACTGACTTTAGTTCTTACTTTAGTCCACTTGTCTCCTCTGACCTCCCTTCCTTCACCCACACATCCAACACAGCATTGTGTGGATTTGCTGTTCATCATGACACTGGGGTCCACATTCAAGATTTTCTGCTGCTTAACAGAAGATTTTTTTCTTGCTGCTATGATGGAGGGATTCATGATTGGCTATATGGATTGATGGTGGATGTTGGATGTATATATTTGTATACATGTATGTATAGGTGTATCTTTATATGTATATATGTATCAATGCATATATATGTGTATCTATAAAATGAAGAGTTTTATGCTCTATTGTTAAGTGTCTTGAGATAACACTTGTTATGTTGAAATGCTGAGTCAGCATTTCAACATATTGTTCTCCCTAAACTCTATTTTGTTTTTTCTTCTTCTTCTTATTCCTCCAGATTTTGGCACCTTTCACAGGCTTCAAATTTGCACAGATTTTCACAGAAAAAAATTGACATATGCAGCATGTTCATGAGAAGTGCGCTTGTATTTTTCACAGGTTTAACAGTTATACTTTTTACAGTAAAAAATAATTTCTGCATTTATTTTTACATTGAAATCAATGGGACATTTCCGCAGCTCTGCTGAAAACTTCAGCAAATTTGAAGCTCCACCGATTGGGCATGCTTCCACCTACAGACTTCATTCATGCTTTAAAAGCTGCACTGACTTCTCGGCTATTTTTACATATCTTCAGCTGTTTGCTGGCTTCCACAGTTTTTCAAATATGATTTTTTAAGCAACACCAACTTTTGAGAAAATCCTTCTTGTTAGAGCATGTCACGTGACTTTAGACCGACGCTCTGGACAGCCGAGTGCTTCACTTTGACGCGCGTTTTGTAACTCGCCACTGTTTTAACATTTTTAGCAGTACAGACATGAGAATTTTATTAAACGTTTCGGCAGGTTCTTGGGATGCTCATGGTTAAATCCCTTTCCTCATATCTATTCCGGTTTGGACACAGCGAG
The DNA here is from genome assembly GCA_036419115.1 of Scarus forsteni. Lineage (NCBI taxonomy): Eukaryota > Metazoa > Chordata > Actinopteri > Labriformes > Labridae > Scarus > Scarus forsteni. The sequence goes on along the minus strand of JAZDUH010000087.1, from coordinate 4,718,999 downwards.
CGTTTGATTACCCAGAAGTACCGAGCGTTATCAGTGCTCTTATGAGGAGAAATACTGTGCTTTCCATGACTTGGCGTAATCATGCTTGTCTTTACATTCTCAACCTTACCTTGGATGTATTACACTGACTGGCCACTTTATTAGGTACATCTACACATATCAACACATTTAACCATGTTACAAAACAGTCATTCACTTTCTGCTTTCTTTCACAACTGCAAACAGTTTTAGTGCACTTTTCACTGTCTGCTACAGTTTCTCAGATATGACTGTTGAAGCAGCATCAACTTTTGCACATTTCTGTGAAGTTAGAGCGTGCTCACGTGACCTGCACACGTGAGCTCGAGTATCTATAATGTTCTGCAAACATTTTTAGCCGTGATTTACTGCTTACAACTATTCATGTCACATTTTCAACTTTCTTTGCATTACTTTTAGCAATTTCATTTCACAGTTTCAGCAGTCACACTCAGCATTTCAACGCATTTCCTTCATGGAAATGCAAATTCTCTAGTTATGAATTGGCGCTATGCAAATAAAGATTGATTGAAAGATTGATTCAGAGATTGATTGAAAGATTGATTGACCCTTCAAACCTGAGACAGGTGGAGCAGAATCATTTTGATTGAATAATTTTGGTAACTTTATTGTAGATAAGTACAAAAGTTGATCATAATCTGTTCTCAGTGTACGCATGCTTATTCAAGCATCACATTTACAATCACAAACACAAGTATTCAGGCTTTTGGTGACATCATTTCTTTTTTATGTGATAAGCAAGGTATAGAAGTCAAGAGCAAATCCCTTTCACAGCAACAACCAAATGCATTTTTAATGACAAACACAAAATTCTGAAAATGTGCAATACTGATAGTCCACTGATGGAGGGCTCATGCCGGCAGAATTAGTGTCTCTTTTTAACCTTGAAACAAAGATACATCACAAAAGAGTGAGTCCAGTCCTCTCACAGACTTAATGTTTAGTTTAGTTCCCAGAGCAGGGGTGGCAAACGGTGGCCCAGGAGCCACATGTGGCCCTTCACCTCATTCAATGTGGCCCACAAATCATTACCCCCTCTCACCCCCCACCCCCCCAAAAACATAAATCATAATGAATAACCAGGACTGTATAATGCACAATTTAGAGTGTATATGTCTAGTTACCTTAAACTGCTGGTGCATGTTTTTGTTTTGTTTTGTTTGTTTGTTAGTTTTTTTTTTTTTTTTTACAAATTATTAAATAATTTACTTTGCTAAGATTGTATGGCTGTCTTTTCAGAAGCATTAAATATAATTTATAGTATTAGAACAAAAAATATTTGGAACAGTAGAGGTATTATATATGTGCTGTTTTAGCTGATAAATATTCTTTTTTTGCTCAAAAAATAAGCTTAACTTGACTTTAGTTGTGTGTCATGCTCTTTAAATAATGAAGTTTTAATTGTGTTTTAGTTAAACTATATGAACATTAACTCGGGCAATGAAAAAAAAAACATGTCGCTCTCTTGGTAATCAAAGTTTTCCACCCCTGATCTAGATTGTGGCTCAGTACCAGACCCTCTGATAAACAGAATTTCCCACAGTGGCACATTTATTACTTAAGTGAACACTCAGACATGCAGAAACATCATCACAGTTAAACATCATAAAAAAAAAAAAAATCAAATATATTTAGACAATAAATTGACACACTTTACATAATGACTGTAATGACTGTGTTAGCTTTGGTAAATGTCTGGGCTCTGTTGGCATCCATCTGTTTTAATGTTTTCTTCATTGTTTCTGGGACCCAAAAGATAAAGAAGAATCAAATAAAAGAAAAAGGTTAATTGAGTACAACAACCTGTATAAGTTAAATTCACAATCTGACAGTCGAACTGCATAATCCAGAGCTCCACTGTCAGATGACAAGGGCATGAAAAGGGTGATAAAATCATAAACCCAGATTAAGGTTAATATTTCAGCTTGAAAATGGTTATCCTGAATTCTTATCTGAGCTCTTTGTTATTTGTGGGGTTTATTTCATTTTAGTTGTAGTTTCTTCTCTGTAATGTGCATCGCTCTGAGGTACTACTCTTAATAAATGCATTATTAGGTATATATTGCACACTGTATTTATATTAATATTATATTTCACTTGCAAGGACCACACCACAACAGATTGCGTTTGGATGTTTAATGGGTAAAGCTGAAAAGGCGGAATGTGTGCACGAGGAAGAAGTTGAGTGAACCGTGAGGCTCGGCAGATGGAGACTCAGGATGGGGGTTCCATCTCATAGGTCTGGGCAAGCTGATCTTGCCCTGTACCTGAAATTGGCAAGCATAGAGTTTAGCAGTCAGAGGTAAAACATAATGAAAGAGGGATAGGGTGGGCGGGTTGAATGTCGAGACAAACGGAGTGAAGTGGGCTTGCCACATATAGACTTGTCTTGTAATTGGAGGTGTGGTTTTAGGTGTGGTCCTGCTCCCAAACTTAAGTTAATTAATTAACTCCATTAATACTCTTAAATTTGAATGCTGATCTGTACAGCTCCTTCAGTGCATCTCCTCTATGTATTGTTGGATTGTGTTTTTGTTCTGTATGTGTTGTATATTTTTTATATGCACACAAGTTAATTTTGCACTAGTTTATTCTAATTTTTATACTTCATTTTATTCCTCCTCACCCTTTTCTTATTTTAATTTTATGGTGATTATTTATGCACCATCTAACCAAGTGAAATCCCAGTTAAGTGCAAACATACTTGGCAATAAGTACAAATTCTAATTCTGATCATTACAGTTGATTTGATAAATTAAAGAGTTTTCTTGTGCAGAAGCGTTTTTATTGGAATATTAGAATACATATTTTTAGAATATATTTGAATATGGTTTACATCGTCGCAGGTACGTTTTTGTGCAGCTGCATCTCCCTGCTGTCACAGCTCTACCTCCCAATACATTTCATCCCAACAATAATCTTCACTGAAAGTTTAAGAAAATAAACAAAAAACTCCCTACAAGGAAACTGATTCAGGGAACTACTGACCAGGGAATCCTGCAGAATGAAAGCATCCTGACGACCACAGAGGAATCAAACAGGTTTAGCTCTGAGAGGCACAGACAGGAAAAGGACATATTATATCACTGTGGACATACATACCAGCTGGAATAAGGTAAGTGTAGAGTCTATATTTTTCATTTTCTATTTAGACAGAGATATTCATGCAAAAATCATGAAAAAGCAAGCCTTACTTCATGAAACAGTTTCTAAAATGACGCAACTTGCTTGAAACCTTTGAAAATCAGTAGCCATATTACTATTACTATTACTATTATTACTATTACTATTATTATAACCATATTTCCCTTTTTTCTTTGTCCACATCAACAGATACCAAAACATGGTAAAAACCAGTGGCGACTGCTGGTCAGTCAAGGAGGGGAAGCTCATTTTTTTTCCGGCCTATGTCATAATTTTGTTTATTTATGTAAATGATCTGTGACCCTGTTTGGTGTCTTTTCCAGGGACTTTATTCCCCAAAACTCACTTTTGACCAGACAACACATTTTGTGACAGCACTTCCAGTGAGCCAGCTCACCTTGTCATACCAGGAATGCTGAAAAGACCTGTTTCTTTTCCCCACCTTTTGCACTAAATCAATCTTAGGAGTTGATCTGCCCTGCTGTTTAACTCTAATTTTCTCTTCGAAAGGAAGACTATCAAATGGCTTCGCCAAAATCTGGTCTACAACATTCATACTATCTGCCATTATGTGCAGCTTGCTAGCAGCTGGAGCAGCTACATGAGACTATTGACTGGCTGTGAGTGTGAGTGAAAGGGAGAGAAGATCCGAATCTGCTCGTTGGTGAAAAGAAAAGTGGCAGGAGAGAGTCTTCAAACACAACGGTAGTCGTTTTTAGGAAAGCTAAAGTCGCTGGAGATCGATAAAGCCTCCGGATCAGTCCAGAACAACTGAATATAAAACTTAGAAGATGCTGCAGTAAAGGGTGATACTTCAAGATCGCTGATTGGCTCATTTCACTGTCAATCAAAAAGGGATTCGGCCTCAGACAGATCATCCAATCATCATGCAGAAGTTCAGCGTCCAGGCCAGCCCACTGTCTCATAGACCCCCAGAGACGCTGAGCGTCCGATGGGCGGGACAAAGCCCAGCGTTTATCCAATGACCGTCCAGTTTCCACAGTGGAACAACCCACTCTACTCTTGCCTGTTGAAGTCTGAAGACGCTCAGCGTCCGACTCCGTCCGTAGCGCTGACGCTGCAGGGATGAATGAGAAGGAAGTTGTGCCAGTTACCTGTGATAAGTTGCTGATTCAAGACAAAAGATGAAGGTATTCTAGCTCATATTTAGTCAATGAAATGTACACACAGCAGTACATATCACCACTTTTTTGGGGGATATTTTAGGGGAAGCTGAGCTTCCCTTGCAGTCTTAGAGCAATCGCCACTGGTAAAAACGTATATTAAATGCAGTTAACACCTAAAAACAACACTGGATATCATTCTCTTAGTACCAGTTTAGTGCCACTGATGGGGATTGTCAGTCAAACAGTAGCTCTCTTTAAGTTCACCTCAGTCAGTCCAGCTGACTCATTATCAAGTCTCAATAATCACCTTCACCAACTAACAATCAAACTGCGGTCCCATAGATGACTGATCCAGGACCAATAGAGCTCTGCAGAATAAAGGACTGTATCTGTTGTTTAGTGGTCTAAACATAATTTTGTAAAGCAGATTTAGATGACAGTGGTTTTTGTGGTGGTTAAGTACAAAAACATAAATTAATACTTGTTCTTTTCAGAACACCCAGACACCCTGAGGGGCTGATCACATCACCAGAAAAGCATATGCAGGCAAGTCATTGTTCTCCCACGCCCACCAGAAGCTCCATAATGTCCCTCTTGGTCAAAGCAAGACCAAAAAAAAACACAGGAAGCAGTGAAGAAGTCAATTTCCACATAGCTCTCCTGCACAGGGTTCTGTATGCTCCATACACTGGGCAGTGAATCACCCCCAGTCTCGCCAGTCAATCAGTTTTAACATATTTTGTCCTGATTCGTCTCCAGCTGTGACAATCTATGCTGTCTATTTCCAAAGGGACACCCGGCATCAATCAGCCAAGCAGACTGATCCAGGACAGGAAAGCAAAAGGTCAATGGAAAATAAATTCAAACGCATTAAATTCAGGTATATTCACACAAGCTTTCAGTCCTAGATGTGTTTCATTCCTGAACTTCCTGGATTGGAGTGGATAAATCCAAAAACAACAGCTGAATATTTCTGTGTGGTTAACAAATACAGTTAGCTTAAAAAATGATGGCATTGTAGGTCCACCTCTTTCCTAAACTTTGTGCGCGAGCTAGCAAAGTCTTCTGCTCCTCTACAATCAACAAGAGGACACAGAGACCAGCATACACCAGTGTTTAAGTCACTTTTCTCATAATGTGACGAATGCTCTCTGTCTTCTTCTCTGGTTTGGGTGTATATCTGCAGCAGTGTTGCAGCACCTGCTTTATGTGCTATAGTGTTTTCGTGTGGACGAACACGTTTCTTGAAACGATGCCACAACACAGCGCTCTGTGGTATCAGTGCAGACTGCAAATCAACATCGGGCTGCTGATTACATGTTGCTCCTTTTTAAACATGGCTGTCGTTGTGATTTCTCTCCTGATCTTTAGTTTGACGCTGCTCAGGCCTGCACTTCCCTGTTAAGCAATGTAAATACACATCCCGTGGGCTGGGACACACTCCAATTCCTGAAATTATGAATAAAGAGGGCAGAGAAGACTCCCCGCGATTCATGACTCCTTTCAAACCAGTTACAAGTTACATCTGTTCAAAACCATTTCTACATTAATTTTATTTTGCTCCATGTATGTGGAGACAGACCCTTTAAGTGGTTGGGGCAGCTGCTTCCCTCTCAAGGAAATCATAATTGGAGGCTTCAGAGCAGGTAGACTTTGTTCACATAAAGGTTAAGGAAATAAAAGCCTAACAAACAAACTTTTACCACATTAAACTGTAAACAAATAACACTGAAATGTAAAATAGTGTTTCCCCAAAAATGTGGGATGAAATAGAAAAAAAACAAAAACAGAGAGGCCAGCTCCCAGTGTTTAAAAGAAACCTATACACACACATTAAACAGGAACGGATGACTGAGACTGAGGTGTCTGCTGAGTTGTCCTGGGTCTCTGTCGTTTGTTTCTGCAGCAGAGGACAGTCACAGTGACGACGATAATGATGACTGCGAGCAGGACGAAAATCACGCTGACCCAGGCTCCCAGACTCAGCTCTGTGGGGACACAAGCAGACAATCATTCATTAGTTCAAAGTCACACTTCACCACCAGGGGGCTCCAAATAAAAACAATAACAAAGTACGTATAATGAATAGAGATGTGCTGTGAGCTCCACCCTGCACTGCTCTGCTGTGCACTTGTTGTAAGCTGAGTGGTGCAGTTGTGAGAACAAAAGATGAGTCATTTTTATTTTTTAATGAATGCCTGAAATGCGATAACAACTATTTTTCTTTAAAAAAATTAATGTATCTGAAATCATTGCCTTTGAATGGATAGTTGCAAAAACACTGGATGACGTTGTTTGTCATTGTTAGCCGTTAACTGTTAGCTGTATGAATGTTGTTAGTCATTATCTGCTATGTATGCTACGTCATACGGCAGTGTCGCTTGAAATGGATTGGTCTGTGATGAGACTGACCCAACAAAAATCGTCTTAAGGTAGTTAAAGCTAACGGACATTAGCTGCAACAGCTAACTGCTAACAAGGGCAAACAACAGTTACTGGCCGTTAGCTGTTAGCTGTAGCAGCTAACAAAAGTAACATCATACGTAGCAGCCTTGCTTGATGTGAATTGGTCTGTGATTAGTGTGATGAGACGAAGAATGTCCAATCACAAGCTGCTGTTGTTTTTGAAGGTTCTGCCCCTAAAAAATTTTTTCGCAGGGCTCCTTCCCAGATGAATTAGTGAAATTGTTCCAATATGGAACTGTGCACTTGATGTGTCAGGTTACCTGGTGGCGTTTCCTCTCCCTAACAGCTGTGGTAACATTCTGGCTAAAAATTGACTGTGGCTGGCTTTAATGACATAGATGTGTGGATGTGTCAACTGGACAATGACACAGTGAAATAGTTAAGAAAAACATGAGAGATGTCACTTGAGCTTATTCATGTTTTAGTCATGTGTGGCCTGATTGGCTAATGCCCATCACCTTGCTCCTGATTTCATTTCTCTGCTTGATATATGCGTGGATGATGGCCCTCCCTATGATTTGAGGTTACATTACAGGTCTAAGGGTTAAACATGTCTACGGTGTACATTTTAGGACATCCTCAGCCTCAGGAAAACCTCTGTCATTTCTCAGACCAAACGGCATCAGAACTTCCTCCCTCAGATCAAACGGCCTTAGACCAAACGACATCAGACCAAACGGCATCAGAACTTCCTCCCTCAGACCAAACGGCATCAGACAAAACGGCATCAGAAAAACCTCTCAGATTATACGGCCTCAGGCTTCAAATTGAAAGTCATCAGACAAAACAGCGTCAATTTAAACGGCCTCGACCAAAACGACGTCAGATAAAACGGCCTCAGAATGAAAGCCGTCAGACAAAATACTGGAAAAACAGACTCAAACACATATACTTTATACCACAAATGATTGGAGTGCTAACGTTGACACTGTAGCACACTGCTAAGTTTCCCATGATGCATTTCAAACCTCAGACGACAAAAAATCAGAAGCACACCAGGCTATCAAATATCTCCGTTGATTCGCCACATTTGAAAGTTCAAAGAGTATTTTAGGCGAGAAAGTCACCACGTAGAATACCAAAATTAATTATTTGAGCCAGAAAACGCACGGATACAAATTTCAGTTCGACATTTCGGACATTCCGTCATGTGCGACATTATGCTATCGAAGACACTTCCGGTTGGCTCCAAAACAAGAGCCCAATTTACAAAAGCGTTAAAGAACTAAAAGGAGACAATCAACAATGCTTTTATTTTGAAAACGGGAAGTTTGCTAGTAGCCGACTTTTAGCTGAATGCAGTTTAAGACAATTAAACATTTTTGATATTATTATTATCATGATATTGTTACGACCTGATGCTGTTTTTTTATTTGAGTCCGTTTTTCCAGTATTTTGTCTGACGGCTTTCATTCTGAGGCCGTTTTATCTGACGTCGTTTTGGTTGAGGCCGTTTAAATTGACGCCGTTTTGTCTGATGACTTTTATTTTGAAGCCTGAGGCCGTATAATCTGAGAGGTTTTTCTGATGCCGTTTGGTCTGAGGCCGTTTGGTCTGAGGGAGGAAGTTCTGATGCCGTTTGGTCTGAGGCCGTTTGGTCTGAGGCCGTTTGGTCTGAGAAATGACTGAGGTTTTCCTGAGACTGAGGATGTCCTAAAATGTACACTGTACATGTCACACAGACACACACATGCCATCACACACCATACCCCGTATCTGTTATACAAGCACAAACACAAGGCCAAAGAAGCTCACAGCTTATGTGTCTGTGTCTTTAAGATGAGCTCATGACAAAGTCCACTGTCATGGTAACCCACTGTCAGTGACACAGCAGCAGGGAGTTTGAAACTTGTCAGGACGACGTCAGCAAACTGACATCACCAAAGACATCAACAAATCAGGTTTCTGGACTAACTGAGGTCAAATATTGCAAACAGAATATTATGAAACCAAATGTGAGGACGTCAGTCACCAAACACATCCTCACATCATGTTTCTTGGTTAACTGAACTCAAATTTAGGCAAAACAATGCAGCCAGGACAATGACACTGTGAAATATTTAGGTAACACTGTAGAGAAGGCAATAGACTTTATTCATGTATTGTAGTCATGTGTGGCCTGATTAGCTGATGACCATCACCTGGCACCTGACCTTGAGAAATGAGGTGTAGTATCTGATGTGAGTGCTTCTTTGTTTACTCAGGGCACAGATGGCCAGGTGGAAAGGATGCTTAAAAAGAAACATTCTTCACATTTATACTCCTTATATAACTGAACCCCTGTGGTTAGGTAAACAGCTGAGGATTTAAGACTTGATACTTAAGACAATGAAGAAAGGTTAAAATTGGCAAGGGTTACAGGGCCTTCACTTCAGGCTATAATGGGTCAGTCTTTAGGTCACTGGTCATGTATCTTAAGATGCTCTGGTCCAATGAGAATCCACGCTACATGTTATATTTAAACAATGTCTGGTATAAATACATGTCCTCTTACAATGTTCGGGAGGTCTCATTTAGGCTTTGAGCCTCTCAGGCTGTCCGGAGTGCCTGATTTGGACACTTGCTTGGTTTTGTAATAAAACTTCTCTTTTTTGCAAACAAGTCTGTGTCGGCGAAGCTTCTTCATCATCTGCATCTACACATCAACCATCGAGAAACTACAGAGGGGCTCTGTTGTCATGGTAACAGGAACAGGTGCAGCCAGATACAGCCACTTTGACTCAGTTTTCTTTAGGCGATTGATGCCGCTTGACAGTGTCGAACAACTGCTTGTTTACCCGGGACCATAAGAGATACATGAATAATAAAATCACCATGAGCGTCGGACAAGTCTTGGGATCATGAATATGTAATTTTTTTTATGAAGATACTGTGAGAAATAACGTAGTTATTGTGATTTAAAAACAGTCAGTCCAAACAGAGGAGAAAGTTTCAGATTACAATGGCTGTCTATGGGAGATCTTCATGGACTTTTGGAGTAAACAGCTGGCTCTCATTTATTTTAGTAAACAGTTAGGGCTTCAACATTTGGTTTATATGAGGCCCAGGACCAACGAATTGCTTCAAAATAAATGTCCTGTCTGATGTTTTGTTTTTGTGTTATTGTGATTTGTTCTGAAATTTTTGGGGTTAAGTAAGCAGGTCTGTCAGCCTCTGACATCCCATTTCTTCATCTTGAACACAGTTTTTTGATTCGCTTCTAGTCATAGGGCTTTGACAAAAAACCCACAAATTATAGGCTTTATCAAAACACTGGCTAGGTCCCGATCCAGGTGCTATGACTTTTATAAAAATTACGGGAAAATTTGGCCAATTTATTTGCGAAAACTGCAAAAAAAAGTCCCATTGAAATTGAATGGGGAGACTTGATGAACACACCAAAAAAATACATTTTTTCAAACCCCTACAACTTCACCATACTGTCACTTAGAGGAATCATTTGAACTTCAAAATGCAGCCGTTCTTCTCATCTCTATAGAAATGAAATCTCTATGATGATAGGGTTCATGGTTTTTCGTCAGCAAGTATTCAAAACCCCCTGCATCAGCCAAAATCTCAAGAAAATCTGGGTCTAGCGTGTAATAATTCAAACATCAGAGTGAGACAGGCCTGATTACTTAACCCCAAAAATTTCTGAACAAATCGCAATAACACCAAAACGAAAGATTGGACGGGACATTTTTTTCACAGGAAGCAGGTTGTGGGTCCTGGGCCTCATATAAACAAAATTTTGAAGCCCTAACTGTTTTGAAAAATAAATTAGATGCAGCCGTCTTCTTGCAAAAAGAAGTAAGAAAGAAAGAAATGCACAGGAGACCACATACCTTTGCTATGGGGGAGAGTGGCTTGTTCCAAAGCACGAGCCCCAAATAAAGATTCACTGAATAAAGTGTCATTTAGGAAAAACTGAAGCATTCTTTGCTGCACGTGGAGGTATGTAACAGTGGTGTTGAAATGACGCAGTAGCGAAATCAGGGCAGTGTCAGAGTGTGTGATCGTACCGTCCACGCTGCTTCTGGACCCATGCGTGTCTTCACACAGCTGTTTGCTCCATGCTCCCAACTGACTGGCCTTTGGTCTGGTTGGGATGTAAACAGCCACCATGAAGCAGTAACTGGTGGCTGAGTCCAGATTGGACACCTCGGTCACATTGTTTTTGGACTCCTGCACTTTCTGAGGACAAACAACAAATATTCATCAAATGTAGAAAATAAAAGTAAAGAGTTATGGTGGCCAGTCAGAGACCAGCCCCTGCACAGGCAGGGTAGGCAAATGCTTGGAGGCACCAGCCAACTCTGGTGGGCACCTCTGGCATGCAAAAATGCTGAAGAGGAAAAAATCAAGATAGAAAAGGAAATAACTGTCTCAGAATCATACAGCATTATCATATCTTCCATGTTTTAATGCTATTGGTCCGTTATATTGCTAACACTTTGGATGGATGATAGTCATATCATATGTCCTAGTAGCTCACTAGTAGCTCACAAACAGCTTAAGCTAATGTTAGTTAACTTCATGTTACATTTTGGGTGAAATACAACAATCTGACACTGGATGGATTACTTCCCATATCCATGAGAATCCATAAGCAGTCGAAGCAACTTGGAGTTTAGTCTCTTGTCTAAGGACACATTAACATGCGATAGCAAGAGCTGGGCATGAACCCTCAACCTTTTGATTGATGGTTGAGCAAACTATTAGAGTAAGCCTTATTGCACCTTGTACTCCCAACACTCTTCAATCCTCCAAGAACTATCAAAACCGAACCCTGCTAAGCAGGGCTGAAGGATTTATCATTTTTAAATTGAAATTGCAAAAGGCAGACAACACAATCTCAGAAGCGGCAGTTTTTCCCAGCGCTCCTATTTGACCAAGGATTTGTTGTGTCAACTGTTTTACACTTACTGTTTTAAAGAACTGCAGACAGTTTGCATTTAAGAAATGCTTGCAAATGGATGGCTTACTCACAACTGCAAATCAGTTGTCATTGTTCATTTAGAAGAGCTGTTCAAAAGAGTCGATTCATTAGTGAATCCCCACTGCAAGAGTGCTGGTAAGCAGGTAAACAACACAAAATCTCTATTTAGGAGTAGAAGCTGGAGTATTCCTTAAATACTGATAACAGATTATCAGTCATCAATACCTGATGATGTATAAAATTACTGTGAATGTGGAGAAAATTGCATTGAAGCTTAAGTTGAAGAAAATCATGAATCAAATTGAAATCACATGATCTGCCAGAAAAATCCCAATTAGATCTTAAATAGTTCAGCCCTAATGCTAAGCAAGACCGTTTCAGATACTTACTAATGTGAGTTATTTACTTATTATTAAAGTACATTGAACCTCTACTACTGCATGAAAGGGGAGTTTTACAAAAAACAATTTTAGTTAAATTACAGCTCTATTTGCATAGAAAAATTGTATTATTTAGTGTAATGAGAGATTTTGCCATGTTTTCTTTGCATTAGAACCTGTTTGGTAGTGGCAGAACTTATCCATCTGTCACTTAGACTTAATGAAGGACTTAGTCAACAACAGTCAAGAATCATCAAGTGGAAATTTTAGTGTCAGTCTGAGCTCTTTTAACATAGAAATGTCTTTAAGCTTAAATAAAACCTTTACTTTATCACCATCCATGCTCATCACCTCATAGGTTGCCAATATTCAAAATAATCAGTTGCTTTTCATTCCCCACACAAACTAAACCACTACTCAAAGGTTGCCGACTGGTTTGCTTATTTCATGTCAGACATGAAATCTGGCAAATCTGTCTTTGTCTGGAGCACTGGAGAAAACCTTGCATCATACTTGGTCAAGGAAGACACTTCCATGTTTATTTTTGTCTTGACTTGCCTCACTGCTGAGTCCATGACAAACAGACAGACACCATTCTTTTGACTGTGCTTGCAGTAGCCAGGAAGAGATGGGCAGGGGTCACTCACCGCTAATCAGCTTAGCTTAAACACTGGAAGTCAATGGGTAGTGCTAGCCTGCTTCTGCCTACAATCATCAGGTAAACACTTCAGCAACTCAAAAGAAATGAGTCTATCTGCTTGTCATGGACTCCTTAGGCCAGGTGAATTGGCCCAGACCCTCAAATCCCACCTGTACACCCTGTCTTCATTCTCCTGTTTCACTCTGTTCTCACCGTTTTTAATGAAATAATTATTCCTGAATTTGATTATTTTGGTAACTGAGTGTGTGTGTGTGGGGTGTGTGTGTGGGGTGTGTGTGTGGGTGTGTGTGTGTGTGTGTTGTTGTACCTGTCCTGTACTTTCAGACTTATAGTACATGATTTTATACTTCAGGTCAGTATTGAAGATGTCTCTGATGGTCAGCTGCTTCATGTCCTTGTGAACGCTGGTCAGAGTGTCAGTGATGTTGATCCTCACTGTTTTCTCATCGACAGCGAGGACACTGAACTCAACTGCACTGATATTACCTGAGAATAGAAACAGACATGATGATTTACCAGGCTGACAAACCTTTAAATTCAGGGTCTAAATTGTCTTCATGCAGGAGAGTCACAGAAATTGCTTATTTTTAGTTAGAAAAAGCTTGATTATATTCAAAGATACATTAATGATAAAGCAAACATGAATCTATGTCACATCATGGACTACATTAAGACTGAGGGCTCTAATTTCGTGGCGCAGCGCAGGGGGCGCAAGCCTGGCGCACCCCGCGCAGTGTTAATTTCGTGCGGCGCACCGCCGTGCGCTGCCAATTTGACAATTTGGTAGACCGTCTGCGCAGAGATGGGTGTGACGGTGCACCAGAGGGAGTTGAAGGCGCACCAGGGGGAGGTGTCGGCAGATTCATGTTGGCGCAGTGACAATTTCGTGCCAAAAACAGTGCAGAAAGTGCGCTGAAAGCTCGCCAGCTCCAACCTGGTCTATCTTCGGCGCAGGGCGGAGCGCACCCTCCGCAGCTGTAATTTGGTGACAAGCGCACATGTGCGCACGCCTCAGAGGCAGGTTTCCAGAGTGTCAGGCACATTTTAATGCAATAAACAATCACAGCAATCACTATTTAATGTAACCGCCTGAACCAGCAGATACATTTGTATCTATATTAACTGTCCCGTCACGTCTTATGTCGGATTAAAGCCGTTTGTCATAATGGAAACTTAACCTGACGGCAGCTGGAAGTTTGATGCACATCTTACAAGTCAACAATAAACAGCCTTAACATCTGATACTGAGTATATATCTGGCTTCTCTCATTTCATTAAATTCAAAGAAAAGAGGGAGAAAAAAGATGAAGAAAAAGGAGAGAAAATAAATGTAGGCTGTGTTACTCTGGATTTACCTGTTATTTCCCATATTCCTCTATTTTAGTCTTTATTTTTAACGTGATCTAAAAAGATGGAGTACATTATTGTAAGGAGGATGAAGAGGAGAAATCGGGAGAGTATACAGCATATCCCTAAAGGCTCTGCTATTTGGCGATGACAAACCAGGAGTGCAGGTGGATCACAAGTATTATGAATGGATAAGCCAGCGGGTGTGAAACTGTCTCTTATTTTTTTTACTCCTATTAATGACAAAGGAACAGATTACATCTGTCCCGGGAGCTGGCCCACACGGTGACACGCCCCGCTGTCCATTCTCCTGCTGAAGGGACAGCGGCTCTGACCGTCTCTACTGCTGGGTCTTTCCAGCACACTGTTTCCTCGGTGGCGGGGATCATTCAGACCAATCAGACGCTGCGCCTCGGCCGCAGCGCATTTAAAGGCGAGGAGAGGCGCTCATTTGATTGGTGAAGACAGCGATCGGCTGTGTTAATCCCACTCACGTCTATTCTCCTCCTACTCTGACATTTGCGCGGAGAGGCAGAGACGTGGGCATGGACGCATTCCTCTGCGCCCCTCTGTGCCTTGAGTGCGCCTCTCTTGGCACTGCAGGAAACTTGCAAAGTGCGCAGGTCACACCCTGTCTGCGCGGCGAAGGCCAGCGCAGGGCAGGTGTGCCTGCACTTGCGCCTGGTCTACGAAATTAGAGCCCTGAATCTGAAGGTCAGAAGCAGAACTTCCAGAAACAGAGCATCGGTATGGACATATTCATCTACTTACATCTCAGATACAACTGGACAGGGAACATAGTGCTCTTGTTTCTTCATTGTTGTTGCAGTTAAGCACCTCTTAAAGGGATACGCCAACCTTTTCTTGTTTTTCTATCTTGCCTCACTCTCAAGTCCACAACAAGCAGATAGATTCATTTCTTCTAACTGTGTGTGAAGCTACAAGAAAAAGACGGGCAGCTCACCCATTGCCAAAAAGCTTGGTTCAATCTGGGAATCAATAGGTAGTGTTAGCCTGTCCCTGCCTACAGTCATCAGATTAATTAGTCAGCAATTTTAAACAATCCTGTGTTCTTGTTGTTAATAGGCAGTGGCAGACTAGTGATACCCAATGACTCCCAATGTTTGCAGTGGGCAAGCTCTGCCCATCTCTTTCTCGCATGCACAGTCAAAAGAATGGTGTCTGTCTGCTTATCATGGATTTGGGAGTGAGGCAAGACAAGAAATCAAAAGGATGTTGGCACATTCCTTTAAAACTGCTAAAACTTATGCTTTGGTGTATTAACCACTATTTTTATTAAGTTTGTTTTGTAATTTTAGTGCCTATAGAGCACCAAACATATTCATCACAGAGTAATCATTCTGTATGTAGGCAAGTATGCAAAAAGGCTTGCCATCATTTCTTTTCATAAAGCCAGTTGAATTAAAATTAATTTATGCATTTAAAGGCAAAAATAAAAAAGACCTGTAGTATGTTGATTAAATCATCACTGCTTTACCTTATTTTTTAAAATATTTATGTCAATCAGTTTATTCAGCTCTAATTATGACACTATGTTTGTTATTAAGCTTAGCCAGAAAACAAGTCCAAACTGAATTATTGTGTTTGAGTCAGAGTGACCCTGGATTTCACAAATACTTCAAAAGCATATCATTGGTTCAATGAGCATGATCCTGCCCACCATCAGCAGAATCAAAGCACTGAGGAGCACCGCAGCAAGCAACATAATCAAGACAGAAATATGAGTTGCATGACAACAGTTACTCATATATTTAGGAGGGCAAACATGTGAACAACTCGTTTTACAGCCAGCCCACCTTTTCCCACTGATTAGTTCTTACTATGATTTCCGTGCCTTCTCTGCTTCTACAATGGGTGAGTACCTTATGGAATTAAAAGCTTTAACAATATATTAGACTAGTGACAAACTGTCAAAAAGGGCTTTAGTTTTTGAGATACCCCTACCGGAGATAGAACAAAGCGTAACTATGTTTTTCCTCATCTCTAAGGTCTCCCATATATGAAATGGATTCTTAGGTTAAGACATTTTATTGCAAACATTGTTAAATTGATACATATTGTCTCAAACCTACAAAAGAACAAAACTGGAGCCTGGCCGTATGGTAGTTAAGACATATAAACTTATGTAGATTGATAAAATAAGCTCTGACAGCTTTGAAACTTTGAAAGGTATGCAAAGATAAAGTAACAAAGATAGCATGACCCAATGCACAGCAATCATATCAAGTTGAAAAGCAATAAGTTTTTAGAGCAGATGTCATTATAACGAAAGTCAACAGGTGCTGCTGTCTAAATTTAGGTTTGACTGTGTTTTTTGGCTCCACACAATTTTTTTGGTGGGAGTTATGGGCAAAATGGCTCTATTGATTGGATCAGTTGCAGATCCCTGCACAGGAAGAATTACAGTTTTCTGAAAGAGGCATTGTGTCATTGATGCATAATGTCCTCTAACACCGCAGGGGAGACAGATACTTTATTATACAATTTTTTTAATAATTCTGCCTGTTTTTTCTCTCAAAATGCATCAGATTGATGCTTTAAATATGAAATATTCTAATTTGTCTTCCAGGGAAGCATCAATCAATCAATCAATCAATCAGCCAATCAGTCTCTATTTGTATAGTGCCAATTCATATGAAGTGTTATCTCAAGACACTTTACAGTAGAGCAAAGACTCTTCATTTTATGGATACCCATATATATGCATAGAAACATATACACATATATAAAGTACACATATACATATATACAAATATATACATCCAACACCCAACATGAATGCCCCTGGACTCCCCTATGGGGTCATATTCTTTTCACCTTTTTTACCCCGGTTTTTGGTCGATGTGCTTGGTGTTGATTGACACAGAGTTGAAGAGGCCCATGTTAAAATTAGACTATCTGCATATTTTAAGTAAACTGCATGTGGTGCAGACGGAGCAAGGGGCAGGCTGTGGAAACTAAGTGATTGAATAGACTTGAGCAATTTACCATGGACTGCACAATTCGGATGGAAACTTGGGGTCAGACCAATCCTACAAATCAAATCCCCATTTCAAATAAAGTCAGGATGTTCTGTAAAATGTAAATAAAAGCAGAAAACAATAATTTGCAAAAATCCAATATTATCTATCTTTTAATTGAATAGACTTGTCAAGGTATTTATTTATTTATTTATTTTACTTATTTGCAAGCATTATCTCATTTCTAATTTGATGCTTATAGCACATTCCAAAAGAGCTGGGACGGTGGCAACAAGTCTGGTAAGGCTGAGCAGTGCTCATTCCACAGGTGAACAGATTAGTTGGAACGAGGTGAGGGTCATCATCGGGCAATATAGAAGAATCCCCAAAAGGCAGGGATGGGACAAGGTTCACCACTTTGTTAACAACTCAATAAGCAATTAGTTCTATTCTGCTTCCATTTATTTGTTGCACAACATCCCAACTTAGCTCTTGTTAGTGACATTTGTTTCACACTCAGGCATGTTTGTCCTGGCTGCTTCTTTCTGCTGATGCTGCTCCACAAATTTCACCTGGACAAAGAGACTCAATAGGAAGTTTAGGAAGGACCACAGTGACCTGGTTATTGATTAACTAACCTGGGAAAACCTCCATAATAAAAGCATTCCGCACAAATAAGAAGAGATGAATGGGGGTGGGATTTCCCAGAATTGGCAAAGTGAGCTTTAGCTTTGAAAGGCACAGACAGAAAGCACGAGTGAACCATTTTGATCTTGTCTGTGACATATTCAACTGCTGAGGACTTCCGCACCTGCTGAACAAGGTCGATTTGCCTCACTAATTTCATGTTTGTCTTTATTTTTGCAGACACCCAGATAAAATTAGGCGAGCATCCTGTTCTTAAATTCCAGTCATGACAGGTTAAATTGAAAATAACATTTATTTTGATTAAGCACCAAGACTACTCGGCTCAGACCAGCATGTGCAGCTTAAAGTCAGTTTGAAACAGATTTATTTCCATCAAAGAAGCATCGACCTTCCTCTGATGGCAGCACTGGAGCTCTGACAGTGAAGTGTTGTGTGCATGTGTCCATGTGTACCTACTCTCTGTATAGGGGTTGAATGGTTGTGACTCCGTGTGCTGGAACTCATCTGGGCTGTAGTCCTGGTTTTCAGAGTCTGTGAGGATGTCAGCTGTGTATGTACTGTCACACAGAGAATGAAGAATAAAGATTTAACATTCATTTAAAGATGCATAATAACAAACAGTCATCAGGTCCAGGGTGCAAACTTTACCAATGTGAACACAGAGCACTCTGCACAAACAGCAGTTACAGATGTAAACAAACCAAACAGCAAAACAATTAGGATGAAGTTTCACTGAGAGTGACCTTTGTGACAGATGACACTATAGTGAAGCTCTGAAAACATCATCCCTGTCTTTATGATGTGCTGCAGAGAAAATCTTTATCTTTGCAAAAATTTGTGTTTTGCACTGTTGGATCTTAAGAAGGTTCAAAGTAGAGCTTCAAATTTAAAAGGAAGAAATAAGAGTGAGAGAAAAATGAAACAGAGTAAACAGTTTATTGAAACTGCATTTAAAGTGCTAATCTTATTGTAAAAATAAATAAAGTAACATAATGCTGTAAAAGAAAGTCACAACAAGCACACAAGACTGTTTGAAGTTGCTGAAGAGTTTATCTGATGACTGTCGGCAGATGCAGGCTAAAGGCCTACTCGGGTGGACCGTATGCAGAGCAGACTACATGGAGGTCCGCACGGACTCAAAGCTAAAATTTTACGACTTCAGAGACTCCGCTCCACGTACTGGTGTCACACAAAACACTGCTCATGTATTTTCACATCGATCTGCATCAAACACCTCGTCCCGTCTTCTGTGCAGCTTTGACAGATGAATGGAGACTCCCATAGTGCAGAGGGAAGGGGGCCTGGCACCTAAACAGATTACTGAACCTTTCACTGCACATTCAAAAGTATTGTAAATGGTTTTTATCACCCCAGTGATATTTGCCTTCAAAAAATGGTTTACATAAAATTGTTTTCTGTGTCAGGTAACTTGTGTTTTGAGTTGACATGACCTCTAGTGCCACCATCCGGCCAAACTAAAATTTAAATTGGAATGAATGTATACAAATTTTCTCAAATTAACTGACAGCATTAAAGGAACACTACACCCAAACAACGATTTGGCCTCATTTTCTACTCACCCTCATGCTGAACAACACTGTGGAGTAGTTTTGGAACATCTAGGATGCAGCCGGAGATCTGGGGGTATACTCGCTGTCCACTGACATTGATATCATGACTTAGATACGAGCCCGAACGAACAGTGTCCTTAAAAGTCCACAAAAAGTCGGCAATATTCCTCCATACTGCTCGTGCGCTGTAATCCAAGTGTCCTGAGCGGGTAACATCCACCATTTACTCGAAATGACATCATTTAGCACATGTTTATAGCCTAAACAGTACTACTTCGCATTTCTATGATACTGTTACGGGTGCCTACGGGAGCCAAACAAAGGAATGCGCACTCTGCAATAACTAGGAGCGTAGAAAAAGAAACAAGAACCCAAGAAATCCCACTTTCTGCTGACCCCTCTTGTGTCTGTCCACGGCTCCGTTGCTCACAGCAGAATGTGAGATTTCTTGTTCTACACTCCTAGTTATTGCAGAGTGCGCATTCCTTTGTTTGGTCATCCGCTGCCCCCGTGAGGGCACCCGTAAGAGTATCATAGAAATGCCAAGTAGTACTGTTTAGGCTATAAACATGTGCTAAATGTTTTCGTTTCGAGTAAATGGTGGACGCATCTACCAGGACACTTGGATTACAGCGCACGAGCAGTATGGAGGAATATTGCCAACTTTTTGTGGACTTTTTGTGGACTTTTAAGGACACTGTTTGTTCGGGCTCTGACCGAAGTCATGATATCAATGTCAGTGGACAGCGAGTCTACCCCCAGATCTCCGGCTGCATCCTAGATGTTCCAAAACTACACCACAGTGTTGTTCAGCATGAGGGTGAGTAGAAAATGAGGCCAAATCGTTGTTTGGGTGTAGTATTCCTTTAATGACCATGAGTATGAGCCCTATTGATTTTGTTGGTAAAGTGACCTTTCCTGTAGCGCCATCATCAGTTTTAGAGTTAGTGCATCCTTAAAATCTTTCAAAATTTTTTAAAACAGGGGTGCACATTCATCTCTCTCACAAAATGAACCATGTTGATTGGGGTTTTAGCCCCTCCTCTCATAAACGTATTTATTACCTCCGCCAAGGAGGTTATGTTTTCAGGAGAGTTTGTCCGTCTGTCCGTCCGTCTGTCTGTCCGTCTGTCTGTGAACAAAATAACTCAAAAAGTCATGGACGGATTTGGATGAAATTTACAGGAAATGTTCAGCATGGGAAAAGGAATTCATCAGTGTCTGGCCGCCATGGTGAAAAATGTGGTTTCTGTGAATAACTACTGAACTTAAGTGGATATCATTATGAATCCGGTTGCTAATGGTATGTTTTCATGGTCAAGGAATCTTAATATTTACATGAAATAAAGGTAGGACTAATATTTATGGTCACAATGACAATATGGCTGAGGACTATGGGCTGAAATATGTGCCACCAGAAACTGAATTTGAATCATTTATATTGAATTCGAATTACATAATTTGAATTTGTATTTTTTAAATTTGAATCATTGCATTGCAAAACTGAATCTGAATAGCATAATTTGAAATTGAATTTATTAGTTTGGAACTGAAATCCAATAAACTAGAAAATGTATGTAAGATTATGAAAATTCAACTCAATATAATTTCACATTCAGTTCTCACTATTCAAATTCAGTTGTCAAAATTCAATTTCAATTCACTGGGACACACATCCGGGTAGTTCAGGAAGAGCAATCGAGCACCGATACACAGCACAGCTATATACGGCTCCTCTTCGGCCAAACAGCACCTACGTTTTTGGACACGTCACTTGATGCCACCTGCCATGAAACGGAGGAAGAAGCGCTTGGCTTGACCCGCGCTTGAGGATGGATGATGCAGGTGTTGTGCCAAAAACTGATTTCTGCCAGAAACTGATTTCCGGTCTGCAGGAGCGCGCACAGCCTTCATAGTGGAAAAGCGCAGCTTCTGTAGCTCTGCTGCTTCAACGGGCTCAAACAACGAGTTGGTTTATGATCGTCTAACGATGTTTATTTGTGTTTGCGTTTGATAGCCTACTGTACGTCTACTTGCCTTATATCGCTGTTCAAAAGGCTAGTTAGTGATTTTAATCTGGTGCGTATATGCGCTAATAAAGATATGTGTCACTGATGGAGCTTCTTTTTTTCTGCACCAAAATTACATTATCCCTCAACAGAGTAATTGACCCCACACAGTGCTTTGTACGGTTTGAATATGAGAAAAAATGAAAAAAAAAAACACATTACAATGTAAAAATCAGCTTATTTTGCTTGCCAAAAACTGATTCATGCCTCTGGTATTGTACACAGATGGATATTTTGCCCCAAAATAACTAAATATAACACAGCAGAGTAATACTTACAAGATTTGACTGCAACCAGTACTTTTTCCCCCTAAAAAAATCAATAAAAGGACATTACAATGTAAAAATCAGCTTATTGTGCTTGCCAAAAACTGATTCATGCCTCTGATATTGTACAAAGATCGATATTTTGCCCCAAAATAACTAAATATAACACAGCAGAGTAATATTTACAAGATTTGACTCCAACCAATACTTTTTGTATTGTATTTATATATTTAAATACACGTGTGTGTGGTTTGTAAAACACCTGTCATACAGATACTACAGAAAGTTCTATTTTTGTTAAGCTCACTAAAATTACGCTGAACCATCTTATATCATACCTACATGTATGACATGTGCAGGAAAAATAACGTTTGTGAAATCAATTCAGTTTTCATGGAGTTATGATTGATTAAATGGGCTGACACTTCAATGTGCCAGGCAAATACATTACACTGAACGGAGCGGCTTACCAGACCAAGATGGCGGCCGTATTTCTTGCGTCTACTTTTTCTTATGTCTGTGGTAAAAATGGCCAAAACTCTTTCCAAAAGCTGGGTCGAGAGGACACAGCTGAAATAAGTTTGTACCATGATGAACAGAGCGATAAAGAAACACATTAACACATTAAAAAAATGAAAGACTAGCTTAAAGAAGCCTGCGAAGTTGGCGCATGCGCACAAAAATTACCTTCTCGGCCGCCGTCGCAAAATTGGGCGTGTTTTGTGGAGCGTACATACGTACGTAGGTGTGGTTTGTATGGGGCGTGGTTTGGAGGAGGTTTGGAGGGTCTGCGGTCTGCAGCTAGATATACTTGCGAAGAGGAGCCGTATAGCTGTGCTGTGTATCGGTGCTCGATTGCTCTTCCTGAACTACCCGGATGTGTGTCCCAGTGAATTGAAATTGAATTTTGACAACTGAATTTGAATAGTTAGAACTGAATGTGAAATTATATTGAGTTGAATTTTCATAATCTTACATACATTTTCTAGTTTATTGGATTTCAGTTCCAAACTAATAAATTCAATTTCAAATTATGCTATTCAGATTCAGTTCTACAATGCAATGATTCAAATTTAAAAAATACAAATTCAAATTATGTAATTCAAATTCAATATAAATGATTCAAATTCAGTTTCTGGTGGCACATATTTCAGCCCATCGAGGACTGTGGCGCTGGCAGAGGTCTGCGCTCTCCGAGTGCTTTCTAGTTTATCTACTTTTTTATTTTCTTTTTTTGTGACACATTTGTGGATCATCAATGTAAAAATTGTGGGAAATGTAGGGTTTCACGGTAATATCACAAGAAACTAGTTTGCAGAAGTGCACTCGACTATGGAAGCTCTGGCGTCTGCGGATATTGCATGCAGAGTCCGGTCTGCTCACAGTCGGCGTGAGTATGTTTGGGTCTGGCCAGCTCTGCCCGTCTGTTCCTTGTTACCGCACGCACAATCCAAAGAATGGTGTCTATCTGCTTTTCATGGATTGTGAGAAAAGACATGAAACAAAAAAAAAGTGTTGCTTAATCTCTTTAATGGTGTTTGCACAATAATGGCACTAAACCACGTGCCAAAGATCACAAAGGCATCCTGACTATCAAGGGAACCTTTGTTCTACACAAACATCCATATCCATGTTTACTCCTCATCACGCTGTAAAAGAAAGATGATAGGTGTTAGTATCCACCTTTAATTCACATCACAAATTAGTCTTATCAGAGTTTTGTGTTTCAATGGTGGAGTTCATGAGTTTGTGCCAAAGACAGTGCAGCCCTTATTCAGGAATATTTTATCTCCATCTCCAACATTTCCCACATCAAAATACTTAAGTTGATTTTTGTTTTAAACAGAAAACACATGCATAGTCCCTAAGGATTAACAGAATGTTCATTTTTTCTCCATAAAAAGTTTCTGATACCCAGCACGGTACTATATTTTTATACAGTGTGACAACAAGACATCTGACCATCTTAGCTCCATCTATGGTGGACCGGTGGATGAGCCCTATGTGAAAGTACTGCTCTACTGACCACTGAGACATCCGACCACGAGACATCTATTCCACTAATCCCTCTCAGGGTGGCAGGGGGCTGTGGCCTATCACAGCTGATTGGGTGAGAGGTGGGGATAAACCGTGAACCAGTCGCAAGCAAATTACAGGGCCACATAGACAGATGAACAACCATTCAAGCTTACTCTCATACCTATGGACAGTTCAGAGTTGCAAATCAACTGACAGAGCATGATCTTGGTCTGTTGGAGGTGTAGGAGTGCTTGGAGAGAAACCACACATGCATAGGTTTAACTAACTCCACACAGAAAGGCCCTGACCAATCCAGGGTTCGAATCTCCAACCCTACCTATACTACCTGCTGAATCAGTAAAAATGTATTTCTATACCAATTCTTTACAAGGCAAAAATCATATTCCAGATTATCAAGTTGAAATGCTGAGTCAGAATTTCAGTTTATTATTCTTCTGCTTCATTATTCCTGTTCTTCTTCTTATTCTTCCTCATGTATTTTGTCAGCTTTCACAGCCTTTAAATTTGCACAGATTTTCACAGAAAAAAATGAACAATGCAGCATGTTCAGGATACTTGCGCATGTATTTTTCAAATGATTAACAGTAATACTTTTTACAGTAAAAAATATTTTCTGCACATTTTTTAGCATTGAAATGAATGGAAGATTTCTGCGGTTCTGCTGAAAAGTGCTTCAACTTTCACGTTCTACAGATTCAGCTTACTTCTACCTACAGACTTCACTCTTGCTTAACAGCTTCACTAATCTCTCAGCTATTTTTACGTGTTTTTTTCTGCTGTCTTCTACAGTTTTTGAGAAATAGTGTCAAAGCAACACCAAGTTTTGAACTTTTCTGCAAAAGTCTGTACTCTGACCAGTCAGAGCAGAACTGCAGCTGCTGACAGACAAGAAATCGGCCCAATCTTTCTACCATAAAATCCTCAAACTTTGCTCCACAGAGATGATTTGTACATCAACACGACCGGACCCTTCTCCCCTTTCACCTGAAATTTGTTTCAAACTCAACATTGACATTGTTTTGTCTCAGTGAGCTTCAAACTCCTCCATATGTGTAATATAAAACTTCAGCTCCAGAGAACTGATCAATTAACCTTGAAGCCCATTTTTTAATAAGCCATTGTGTTAACATTTTCTGCAGTTCAGACATAAATTTTTCAACAAATTTTGGGATGACCATAGTACAATCCTTTTTTTATATAGGCTATCTATCACAGTTCTGGCACCAAAATATTCAGAAAAAGTCAGAAAAATTTTCTTCATATAAAGATATAAATTTGGTCATAAACGAGAGAAAGTAAACTCAAGAAGTTGGCTTTTATGTTTTATATTATGTTTATTCTGTATTTCTGATGCGATTTTGTCATTATGTTGAAGAACTCATTAAGGATAAAAAAAAACACCTGAGATAAATCAACATACTGATCCTTCTTACCTTCATTACTTTCCTCATGTTTGTAATTACACAATTCATCTTATTTTTAGGTTGTGGGTAGACTCCTTGTAAGAAGTGTGCATGCTCTTCCTGTGCATACATGGGTTTCTCCAGGTGTTTTGCTTTCCTCTTACAGACACAACATACTCATTAGGTTAACTGGTGGCTCAAAATTGCTTCAGGTGTGAGTGTGTGTTGTTTGTTGTTATACTGTACTGTATGTTGGTACTGTGACCACAAACTCTGTGTATAAGATGCTGAATAAATGTTTGTTATGAAGATTTATCTTAATTATTGTGTGCATACAGGACATCATACATGATGGAATGCTGTTATTAGAACATAAATCTCTCCATTGTTCGTACCTTTTCAAAAACTTGAGGTCGTCGGTCAAATCACAATGTGTTGCTTGAATCTGGAAACAATGACCAGCTTCCTCCCAGTCACTTCCATCCCTGAAAAACAACAACAACAACAACAACAAAAACATATCAAATACTAAACAATTTCTAATTTCCAATATGGCTGGCGGTAGCCTGTAGCTGGACAATGACACAGTGAAATAGCTAGGTAACACAGTACAGACGGCAGAAGATTTTTTTTCACGTGCTTTAGTCATGTGTGGCCTTATTAGCTGTTGCCCAACACCTGGCACCTGATTGTCAGCTTTTCTTGTGACATACCTGGTGGTTAGCCTGACAGAGCAGACGGATCTGCAAGATTCTGAAATCATGTATATCTGTCCTGCCAGTCGTTATTGTCAAACAGCTTCGCTTGGCTATATGCTTTATGGCCCAATCATGGAAGAGAGGCTGGAGTTGTGGGAGCAGCGGACGTGATGTTGTTGTTAGCCATTATCTGCTATGTAAGCTACGTCATATGTAGCAGCGTTGCTTGACATGAATTGGTCTGTGATGAATGTGATGAGACGAATAATCGTCTTAAGGTAGTTTAAGCTAACAGCTATCAAGGGCAAACAACACTTAAGGGCCGTTAGCTCTTAGCCATAGCAGCTAACAACAGTAACATCATATGTAGTAGCGTTGCTTGATATGGAGTGGCCTGTGGCAAGTGTGACAAGGCCTGTTATGATAACAAAATTTGCTGGACGATAATTGTCCAAAAAATTATTGCCGCTAAACAATATTATTGTCAATATTATTTTGAAACATCATTTTTTCATTAATGTTACTATATGTCATAATTACGTCAGTACACCATATAAAAACTGCATGTAAACAAATCGTTATAATAATCAAAAACAATTTAAAAAATGGACCCTGTCTCTGTAAAGAAAGAAAAACAAAACTCCAATAAAAACACACACAACAATAAAAACAATAAATAAAATGCAGTTTATGCAGTTCCTGAAATGTTTATGACATGTACTTGTGACATGTGACATGTCATTTCGTACTGTCTGTCAAACATTTGTAACATTTCTCGAAATGTAGGTTTTTCAACCATTTTGAAGGGCTGCATTTCTTCTTCAATGCAACGAACAACACTGAGAACGCACCACTTTGGGCTGCTTTATTTATATTTACTTTGCCGACCAAACGCTTCAGTAAGCATTGACTGTCAAGGACAAAGGCTCCACTGCACCTCCCCTTCTTTGTCACCACTACTTTCAAACAAATACGACATGTCGGCTCTTCAGTGTTCATGAGCTCACATCTTGTTCATTCTGATTAAAACCAAAATATTCCCACACTTGGGCTGTGGCATTTGGCTTAGGAACCGTCGCTTTCATGCCATCATTCATGATAGTGTTTGTTTCCTCGTCACTCCTCACAATGCTCATTTCAGCTCTGTGTGTGTGTATGTGCGAGCAGCCCCGCCTCCCCCTCAAAGATCGAATGAATGACAGATGGATCACTAACCCTAACTCCTCTCATTCCGCTATAGAACCAACGTGCCCAGTCGTTCAGAAACATGGATGGAGTGAACCATCGTCTCATCCAGCCTCTTTGGTAGAAAGAAAGGAGGAAAACAAACATGCATGCACATGTCAATTTATCGAGGTTGGCAAACATACAGAGGATGTTTTTATTTATCGTGCGGTTAAGTGACTTATTGATTATTGTGACAGTCCTAAGTGTGACAAGTCAAACGATTGTCCAATTACAGGCTGCTGTTGTTTTTGAAGGTTCTGCCCCTGAAAATGTTTTCACAGGGCTTCTTCCCAGATGAATTTGTGAAATATTTCCAATATGGATTTGTCTACTTGACGCGTCAGGCTACCTGGTTGCGTTTCCTCTCTCCCTAACAGCTGTGGTTACATAATGGCTAAAAATTGACTGTGGCTGTCTTTACTAACATGGATGTGTGGATGTGTCAACTGGACAATGACACAGTGAAATACTTTAGAAAAACATGAGAGATGACTGACATCATCACATCACAACACATCCTCGCATCATGTTTTTGGGTTAACTGAAGTCAAATTTAGGCAAAACAATGCAGTCGGGACAATGACACTGTGAAATAGTTAGGTAACACTGTAGAGAAGGCAATTAACTTTATTCATGTGTTTTAGTCATGTATGGCCTGTTAAGCTGATGACCATCACCTGGCACCTGATCTTGAGTTGTCTTCTTGCTTTACCTGTTGGTGTTTTTCCCTCCCTGACAGACTAATGTCTCCAAACACTTTATAAGTGGAGGTCCTATTAAAACTGAGCTCCAAAGTCCTTAATTCACACATACACACACATACATGCGCGCTTCGTATGCACGTTAAAAAAGGACACACACTATGTGTTTATCAGTGTATCGGAGATTCTATGTGAAGATGAGTTGCCCTTAACTTCATGAATACACACACACAGACACTTAAACACAGATGCACACTATGTGTTTTTCTGTGGAAGATGAGGTGCCCATAATGTCATCAATACAAGCACACGCACATGCACAGATCACAGAGATCAAATACCAGAAACTGTGTGTGAAACTTCAACGGAGAGAGTGCAAACAAAGTCACACAGGTGTTTTAGGGTGTTTCACACCTGCAGGGTTAGGTCGACCTAAATTTAAATTGACCTAAATTTGGTCCCATTTGGGTAAGTGTAGAAATTAAAATGCACTCTGGTGCGCACCAAACTGGTGCAGCCAGAGGAGGTGGTCTCTGTTCATCTCCGGCTGAACTCTGGTGCTCACCAGTTGTGGTGTGAAAGCAGCCGCACTCTGGTGCAACCCAACTGTCAGGCAAACTCAACAAGATTGACCTTAGAGGGCTCCCGTAGTTGGCTTACCAATGCATTGTGAGTTGGCCCTGAAATTTCACAACAAACGAACAGAACACCAACCGACACAAAGAACAGCAGAACGATATTTTATCTTAACAAAACAATATATGATAGACTATAATAGAACAACAAATCAGAATTAAGGAAGATGGCAAATAGTGCTTGCGAAACAACTTGGACCTCAAAAGAAACATGTCTAATTGAAATTTGGCTATAAGATTTTTTCACAACTCAACTATCAAGCACACACAAAAACAGCAACGTATATTCTGTTTTCAGTCAGAGGCTCAAATACAAAGGCTTCGTAGGTCCACTGTGCTGTATAAAGGTAAAAAAAAAAACTTAGAGAAGAATATATCAAGGTTCGAGATGGGCTAAAAAAAAAAAAGGGAAGCGATGGGACGAAGAGGGATAGATTTTCGTGGTATGACGACCTCAACAAGATTCTTGGAGGAATCCCAGTCATGGATCCAGTAGATGTTGTGGAGTCCCATCAGAACCCCCCCCCCACACACACACACACACACAACCACTGCCGATCATCTCCTGCTGATGCCTCAGACTAGGATCCTGTGTCCACCGAAACTACTTTTGAAGGTGAGTGTTTTCAACGTTCTGTTGTCACTAATGTTGCTGATCCGGCCCGGCAGTGTTTTTTTCTCTGTTATTGTGAATCTCATTTTCTACCATAAAGAAAATACACAGGAAGTAAAATTAAACATCTAACTCATGGGAACATGGACATTTCTGCCCTTAACCCTGTCCTTCTTGTCTCTCCTTTATATCTTTCTACTATTCTGCTGTAAGGTGTCAGTCTATGCTAGTTTTACTGTACATCACTGTAGGCATTGAACCTTATTTTTGTGAGCATTGATATTATGTGGGTAACTGAGACATTGTTTTATTTCAATAAACCAGCAGATTCAATGTATACATCTGAGGCCTCAGTGAGTGGAACCTGTGAAGAGTCCACATCAAGAGAGAGACTGCCTATTCCAGGGTCTCAGGTACGCAAAAGAAAATCCAAACCATGCCAAGCTGATGACAATCTCTATGAATTCATGGCTGCAAATAAACAGATGATGGATGAAATGTATGTAGCTGAGCAGAGGCACCTGGCTCAGGAGGCTGCCAATTTTGAGAGGGTGCGTCAGGTAGCCTATTTTCTGTTCTGTTTTGTGCTTTAGCAAAACCAAATCACCCAACATACAGTAAGGCTTCTTATCTCATCTGATAGGCACAAAGGGAGGATGAGGAGAGACGATTTCAAGCTCTGCTGGAACATTAACAGGTCACCAACCAGATGTTCGCACAACTTATGGGTAACCTTAGTGCATTGCTTTCTGGTTTAGCATCATTCCTGGAGCACAACTACCCCAGCAACCCCTAGTGCCTGGTCCATGCCACATCAGCAGTGGCCACCATATCCTGCTGCACAAACACTGATGAATCCTCCACCACATCCCACTGTATGTATCCATTTTCTTTTACCAGTAGTCCTTTATTGTATTTGCTCTTATGTTCTAGATTGTCTACTGTCTGTGATGATTGTATGTATCGCTGTGTGTACTAAAGTGTCAGTGCAGCGGCAACATTCCGAGCTGCACCAGGGTGCGCACTAGGTGTGAAAACACCCTAAATTTCACAGACTTTTCTTAATGGTTTTTCTTGCTTCTTCAATGTGTCAAAAACAGCTTATATCTCACAAACCCTAAGAGCTACATGAATAGTAAACAAACCACGAGCATCGGACAAGTCTTGGGATCGTGAATATGTAATTTTTATGAAGATAGTATAAGAAATTATAGAGTTATCATGATTTAAAAACAGTCAGTCCCAACAGAGGAGAAAGTTTCAGATCACAATAGTTGTCTATGGGAGATCTTCATGGACTATGGGAGTAAGAATTGGGTCACATTTATTTTTCAAAACAGTTAGGGCTTGAAAATATGGTTTATATGAGGCCCAGGACCCAAGATCAGCTTCCTGTGAAAAAAAGTTCCCGTCCATTGTATCGTATTGGTGTTATCGCAATTTGTTCGGGAGTTTTTTCAGCTTCAGTCCCTGAGTCCCCCTCACTTTGAGTGATGTCAGTCTCCACTGTAGAGAGCACATTTTCTGGACATTTTGGCCGGCGCAGGGGAGATTTGAAGACTCGCTGACCAAAAACCATGAACCCTATCGTCATACCAAATACACTCCTGAAGAGAGGAGAAGAAACGGCTGCCTTTTGAAGTTTGAATGATCCCTCCTGGTGTAGCAGTAGTGGTTCGAAAAACTGGATTTTATTGGTGTGTTCGAGGAGTCTCCCCATTCATTTTCAAAGGGACTTTTTTCACAGTTTTCGCGAATAATTCAGCCAAGTTTTCATATAGTTTTACATAACAACAAAAGTCATAGCAGACCAATCGGGACCGAGCCGAAAGTTTTAATATATAATTTGTGGGGGTTTTCTCAAAGCCCTAGGACAAGTAGTGAATCAAGAAACTGGGCAAAAGATGAAAAGTTGCAAAGCTCAAGTCCCAAATGAAGAAGAAAAAGAAAAAAAAAGAAACAGACAAACTCTTTCCCTTAGCTTTGTTGTGGGGGAGAGTGGCTTGTTTCAAAGCCGGAGCCCCAAATAATACATTTATAAATCATACTGAACTTGAAAGCATTCAGAGAGGACTGACATCCACCAAGGTAGTTCACATGTTGCTGTTACATATATTAGCAATAGTTCCATGAAAAAGTTATAATCATAATATGATTCATGACCCTGAAAACCCACACCTAACACTCAGAATCATGTGGATATCATTATTAATTAGACAGTTATGGAGCAAAAAGGATTCCTCGTCTAATGGTGGATCGCCACCAAAATCAAATCATTTCTAAGTTGAGCCAATACCAATATCTCCTGAAAATTAAAGCAATATCTATCCAGAATCTCTTGTCCCTCAGACCATCAGACTGTACAACTCCTCACAAGAGGAGAGGAGGAGGTACAAGGTTTATTTTATATTTACTTTTATTTATACTTATAACTATTTTTATATTATCTTAAATCTACTTTTTGAAACTACTATTGGAATCCTAATTTCCATGAGGGAATTTCCTAAAGGCAGTTACTAATATGGAGTAGCAAGAGTACCAAAATATAAAAAGAAATATATGAAGGAAGACTCAAATTAAAGTGAAAAAATAAAGATAAATAAATAATATAAATAAATAAATAATGTTGCTTTATAGAGCAATATTTATTTAAAAAATGAACCCATAAAAGAAAAGAATAAAAAAGTTGAAATATAACAAACAAATGTAAAAAAAAATAATTTTACTAAATAAGAAGGAATGTGCTTATAAATAAATAATAATAATAATAATAATCTGGCTATATAAAGCAGCATTAATAAAAAATAAAAATATCAATGAAAAGGATAATAAAAGCATAAATATAAAGATTTTTTTTAAAAAGGAAGAAACATGCTTCTAAAAATAATGAATTAATGATGTGGTAATACAAAGCAATATTAATAAAAACATAAATCCATTTAAAAGGGCTAATAAAAGTAGAAAAGTGTTGTCACTCAGCGTGCATCCATTTAGATTAAAACATAAACCTGCTGTTTAACACATAACCATGTAAGATTTATCCACCCCATGGAAAAATTACTAGCATTTTTTAACTTAATGGGTGTGAACTCTGGAACCTGAGTGCATGAACACAATAAAGCACCTTAGAAATTCACCTGGTTCTCAAATATGCTGTGAATTAGGGAGGAAAAATGTAATGTCTGATCATCTCTGCTTTAACGAAGGGCTGCTGTCAATTATTAACTTTTGTAGTTGGTTCAGGATTCCTCATATACAGTCATCTGAGGAATGCGTATCTGTTTGTATTTGGTGTCTGGTTGAATGATTGGAAAGCCGAGGCTGGATCAAATGAAACAAAAATAAAAGCATCCTCTCATTGACGTGAATCTGAGTTCTGCTTGTTTTGGCAGCAGGACCTCCGGAATGCTCCTTAGGGGGTAAAATGTTCATTTTGACCTCTGTTTGTGCAGCATCAGGGGCTGATATGCAACACAAACTCTCAATGCTTCACAGACATTTGAAAAGGCAACAATGTTGACAACAAAGATCCACAGACTTCTGTCTCAGAGTTTATTCTCACAAAAACTGAATCCTTCTACTTAGACCATAAACATCTGGGCCCGTATTCACAAAGCATTTTATCTTACCTCCAGGAGGACTAAGTGACACAAGAAGTTGCCAACTAAGACTTTTCACTTAAAACCTATTGACAAAGCTGCTGGGACTAACTCTTACTAAGCAATTCAGAGAACTCCTAAGCTAAAAGAAAGGGGTGGACCTGACCTCGTTGCTATGGATGATATCATGTTTCAGGAACCACTTGACTCACAATGCCTACAGTGATTGGCTGACAGGAAATGTGTCTTTGTGAGTACTTTCTACTTAGAAATCACTCAATTAAGAGAAAGGTGTCATGTTGGCAGATTTAAATAAAGACCTTCAAATAAAAAATGTAGACTACTTGTAAAGTCAAACTTTGAAAATAGTCTGTCTAGTCTTGTAGAATAGATTTGATTAATAATTATCCCAATTTTTTTGATTGTAAGGATCAAAATAAATAATGTAAAAGGAAATAAAATTAGAAATAGACTGAAACTCTGATATTATTATGCTTTAAAATAATAAGTTAATTAAGAACATATAAATTCATAAGGATTAAAATAATTATATACTAATCTGTATAAAATCCATATAAATTATCAGTAAAACATCAACACAATAGCAACATTTAAAGATTCTTAAAAGAAGAACTTGCCCAGGTCTGTGCGTGTATCAAAACGTTATTTTAACGGATTTATAAAAGAAAACACGTCTTTTAAAATGTTTTATAACCATTCGGATTTACTTCACGTGCTAATAAGCCATCCCCTGGACCACTGCAAGGAGTATTTTGTCCACTTTCGTCAGTCCGGCTGCTACTTCCGGTCTGCGGAGCACTGTGCATGCGCAGGTCTGTGTTTATCTAAACGTTATTTTAACGGATTTAAGAAAGAAAACATGTCTTTTAAAATGTTTTATAGCCATTCGGATTTACTTTAGGTACTAATACGCCCTCCACAGGACCACTGCAAGGAGTATTTTGTCCACTTTCGTCAGTCCGACTTTGACTCCTATTGACTTCCAGTGATTGAGCTAAGCTACCTACGGAGCTACCAGCTGGGAGCCAGCCACTGGACGCAGAGACACAAAAAAGGTATTTTTGAGCTTGTCTCACTCTGTCAATGATAGGGAAAGGGCGTGGGTCCAAAATAGTCGGAGTGTTCCTTTAAAAAGTACTAAACATCAAAGTCATCAAGCGTGTAAATAGATTGACAAACAGTTTTACAAGCAGAATCAATGTAATTTAAAAATCATTATGTTGATTAAATATATTAGGAAATAACCCCGTTCCTCACCGGAAAGGGATCCTAAATCAAAGGTGCTGCGCTCACCTGAGACGCACAGTCACACCTGAGACGCGCGCAGCAGAAGTCCAGGAAACGAGACGGGCTGAATAAAATCCATTAAGAGCACCTAAAATACCAGGAGGGCTACCGGTAAGAAATAATTTCCTGTTAAATCCTGTTTATTAGTTTGGTGTCTGGTTGACGTCTTTGTAGCAGACCGCTCAAATTTTGAACACCTGTTAAATTTTGGCACAACACCTGCACGGGCACGCGTGCATTGTTCATTTGTTTAAGCGCAAAAGCGCTCACGTTTCTCATTAAAACACTGCCTGCTCGTACATTTATTTATCGTTTGCTGCAAATATTAATACATGTGATAGAGGAAGAAAAAATATATGGGTGTATGACCTAAGGTGATTCACTGGGGATAAATAGATACATTTGTTGGGCGTCATTGGGTTTAGTGGGTTGCACAATAGAGGTGTAAAAAATACAGCCATTTAAGATTTCACATAATTTAAACAAATATCCTAAAATGTTTAAAAGACAATTAAATGTTTAGTTAAATGTTGATAAAACCAGTTTAAAAGGTAACAAAGAGCAAAAGAAATTGATTTAAAGTGTAAAGTTAAAAGTACATGGTTTAAAATATTTAAGTTAATCTAGGAAATAGTCTCATATTATTTTAAAGTATTTTATTGCATTTGAAAATTTCTTTAGTTTGTTCATGTGCATATGTGTTTGCTCTTTTCATTTAAAGGTTTTTTACCTAACCCTCATGCCATGCAAAGATGAAAGTTTCTTGGATGCTTGGATGTTTATTAACGAGTAAAATCCAGTTGATCCTGAACCTGGTGGATGCTCTGACCCCTTCAAGTGGGAGAAATAACTTGATACTACTGATTAAACATTAAACCAAGAGTAATATACTGACTGTGTTCTGCTAATTATAAGCAGCATGCTTAAACAATCAAGCCAGTAACAAGACAAAACAATGGGGTCTCTATATTGTTTATTTTAAAAAATTCTAAAGAAGGACAATTAAGAATTTTACAATACTTCAAATATAACATCAAATTTAAACAATGTACATAATGATGTATGTGAATGAAGCAGGGAGAATAGTTTTTCTGAAACATTCTGGTGTATTTGTAGACTTCAGGGCCCGAATTCACAAAGATTCTTAGAGTCCTCTCAGAGAGCTCCTCACTTAGCCTAAAAGTTTCTAGCAAGGAGTTGTAGCTTAGGAGTGATTCAGTAAGTTCCTAAGAGCAGCAAGGAGGAGACAGAAACTTTTTATCTTAGTGAGAAGGTGTGGTTGACTCCATTGCTAGGTATGACACAGTCTTCTAAAGGCTGTGATTGGTTGATACATACAGTAAGCGGGGGGCATACACACACTGCGATCCGCGCTCCCAGCAGTGAATGGGCAGTAAAATAAACCGATCATATAACTTGAACTGTATTAAGAAATACCCAAGTGTTACATTACTTTTAAGTCATGGTGATGAAACTCAGCAAAATTAAATTAATTGTGACACAGTTTCGTGTTCAAGCTGGCCAATTTACTACTTTACCTGATATTAATGGTGGACACAGACTCAGCTGTCAGCACTTACTGTAATTGGCGTCCTTATAAAAAGCGGGTGTGATTTGGCAGAATAACAAAAATACGAAATGGATTTAAAAAAAAAAAACAGAACCAAATGAATAAAAAAAGAAAGAGAAAGGCAAACTGGACACAGGAGCATTGCATTCTGTTGGCACAGCTTGTGAGGGAGAACAAAGGAGTGTTAAGAGTAAAATTTGGACTCTGCACAGGGAAGAGGCAAACGTGGGAGCACATTGCCCTAGAAATCAATGCTTCATTCCCTGTTTTGCGTACAAGTGAAGAGTGCGAGAGGCGCTGGTACGTGCTGCAATCTCAAGCAAGAGCAGAGATTGCAGCACAAAAGAAGTTATTCTCAAACAGGTGAGTGGCTGCTGACATTTCTTACATGACATTAACAATTGTATGAATGCCATAGAATTTCATATGCTCTTTTATTTGGCTGTTTAGGGGGTGGGTCACCAGCAAAATGGCTGTCGCAGGTGGCGAACACTGTATTTAATGTTTTGGGAAAGTGTGACAACAGTATCACCGGCCTAGAGGAGGGCATTGATGGCTCATTGGTTCAGCTAGAACTACCCAAAAGGTAGGAAGAATTTATTTTCTCAACGTAGCACAGACAAAATATCATGGAGAAAACATTTATTTACAGTAGGAGGCCACAGCTATTAACATAGGCTATAGAGAAATACTATATAATACTAATGTATAATAAACAAGACTGATATGAATATTTCTCTTTTCTGCAGCCCTGAGCCAACAGACAAGCCACGGCCTTCAAGATCGCAGGCCCACATTCAGCCTGAGATGGCTCCTGCTCTGTCGGCAACACAATCTCTGCTAGAAAAGAAATTGGAGACTGAGATGGATGTGCTGCAACATAAAAAAGTTCTCCTTCTTCAGGAGGAGTACTACAGACTCAAAATTGAGCATCTGAAAAATAAAATTGCTGATAAATAGAAATTTTGCATCTTGTGTCTTACTATGACGTGTTTAATGTTCACATATACAGCCACCATTACACTGACTGTAAATTACCTAAAGTGCAATTGTGTAAATTGAGCTCTGTAAGTATTCCATGTCAGAGCAAAATTCCCCTCCTGTTGAGGATGAACATCATCAGCGTCACTGCTGTGTGGGAGAAGTAAGTTTGTAACTGATCAAAAACAGACATAATCCCATCAAGCTGGTATTGACTAATTAAATCGTTGTCACCCAGAGTATGGAGAATATCTCTCCTTCCTCTCTGTATTTCAGCACTTTTTTCTGTTTAAGACACTCTAGACTCCTAAAAGTCCTCCACCCTCCTCCGAACAGTTTCTCACCTTAGGAGCTCTCAAGGCCTAGGCGCTTTGTGAATAACTTTTATCTTACCAAGGGAAAACTCTAAGAAAACTTAGATTTCA
The DNA here is from genome assembly GCA_036419115.1 of Scarus forsteni. NCBI lineage: Eukaryota > Metazoa > Chordata > Actinopteri > Labriformes > Labridae > Scarus > Scarus forsteni. The sequence goes on along the minus strand of JAZDUH010000087.1, from coordinate 4,682,182 downwards.
AGGAATTCTAAGATTTTTCTAAGAATGACGTCACTAAAAGCTACTTTTAGCCTTAGGATTCTTTGTGAATACAGGCCTAGGTTGCTTTCCAGTGCCCTGTCAAAGATGTCAACATTTAGGCCCCATCCACACGAAGCAAAACCGAGGTCTAAACGCATACGTTTTTTGCTGAATCTGCGTATCATCCATACAAAGACGGCGTTTTGGGGGTCTGTAAACGATCATTTTTGAAACCAGGTTCCAGAGTGGAAAGATTTTGAAATGCCGTATACGCAGCTCCGTGATTACTGGCTCTTCATAACTAGGGATGGGAATCGAAAACCAATTCCAGTTAAGAATCGTTAACAGCTCCATCAAAGAATCGATATCATTAATCTTTTTGCTTATCAATTCCCTTATCAATTCCTTCCACTGACAGGGTTCAGAAGCATCGGAATTGCATTTTAATTTTTATTGCACCTACTACACAACCTTAAGTGAGTGGAAACACCAGCAACTTGGAGAAGCATATATCTATGCCGTGATGTGTTTGAAATTGTTGCCACTGAAAATCAGACCAACATTTGCCCGCTTGCAAAATCTGCAGGAATCGATAAGGGAATCGTTAAAGAATTGGATCGATTAGCAGGATCGTTAGCAGCATTGGTATTGGTAAAATTTTATCGATTCCCATCCCTATTCATAACATTTCAGAAACGCTTATGTCATAGTTTCGTATAGTCATTGACACGCATGCGCCACACGCGACAACAACAATGGCGGCGTACGTGAAGCATATGTGCGGATGAAGCTACTATCCCTGTTGCAGCAAAATCTCCTTCTCAATCACCACCGAGTTGAACAAACAATTATTGAGGACACATTACGGCACTTTATGATCACAATCTCTGTTTACAACTTTTGCCGCAAGTGCGCATGCCCACTGTTTTTTCGTCTGTTTCCGCTTGTTTCCGTCAAATCGTTACAGCGCCCCTAGACGTCTGGCATGTGTTTTACAGTGTTTTGATGCGTATCGAGTGCATTCATGTGCATGCACACATTTTCTGAGATGCCTTCGTCTTTATGACGATCGTTTTGGAAACTGTTTAGCGTTTTGTCTTCGTGTGGATGGGGCCTTAGAGTATGGAACCCCAAAATAAATAAAATAAAATAAAAACAACATTGTGAAATATATACCATTTTGATAAATAACAGACAGATATGCAATATGGCCATTAATTTGTAAAATAAGGCAATATTATGATGAAATATATTTTATTATTCTTTAATATTGAATTATTATAATTGAATATTTCATATTTTAAAATTGTCATTCTTTTTTAAATAATGACTTTTTACATAATGTCCAAGCTTTATGAAATAAAAAAACGTTTTTTACAAAGTCAATTTTTATTTCATAATGCCATTTTCCACAATGGGCTTTTTAATTTCATAATGTCTTTTTCCACAATGGCCTTTTTATTTCATAATGTCGTTTTTCAGCAGAATGACTTGGGCTGTCAATCAAAGCACATAAGGCGGAGCCAGTTACGTGATTGGCTGATCCTTTACACAGACTCTGCAGCAGAACTTGCACTATCGATCCCAGCACTACTATGGGCTGTAGTGCTGGGAGTAACTGTTACTTTTGCCAGTAACGGGTAATCTAACTAATTACTGTTTCAATATTTACAACGTCGTTACTGTTACCGACTGTGAAATGTGGCGCGTTACTTAGCACCCATCTGCTGCTGTTATCCACTCAGCCCACAGGGCAGGAGCTGGCTCGTGCAGACATTCGAGAGAACAAGATGCCTGAGTTGCCAGGTCCGCTTACTATAAGCGACTATCGGCTTCTTATTTTTCTAACTTGCATGCATATATTAGGAGTTGTGGGTTGCAGTTTTTTGGGCTTGTTCCAATAGTACAGTTGGAGGAATCTGGTGTATGATCTACCATCAATATAAACCCAGTTCAGACAAAAATTAGTAGATTAAAAATGATTTTATCCAACTTTAATAACAAATTAAAATTTTACTGTAAAAATTCTATTTCCACTTAAAAGAAATCAATGTAGCCAGAAATTATTTATTTCCAATCTAGCAATTACTGTTTTCACCGCACTAAAGCTGTAGATAATTAACATAAAACTTAGATAAAAGCCTGACATGTCTTTTCGGTAACACAAATTAGGTGGGACATACTGTAAGCAAAAACGGAGGCACTAATAGCAATAGCCCATCAATTCACTTCTGTTTAAAGATAGAGTTGTTCCACCTCCAAACAAACAAATGTTGAATACATAAATTAAGGGAGAAGGGTTCTCTCTTTAAAAATGCTTATTTAAATCGCTAAACCTGGCAACGTGGCTATATGCAGCAATGATGAGTCTGGAGCACTCTGTCGAGTTAAAACTGACGTTTTCATGATGGAAATATAAAAGTAAAGGGCAAGAACATACATGCGGGGTGTACATTATGTCCTAAAGCTAAATGTTTGTCTGTCGTAAGTAAATCTAAAAATCTTGTGACAAAAACACAGAGAACTCTGATGATGATGATGGTGCTGCTGCAGCAGGCCAGGTAACAAGGACGGACACAGAGACAGAGCCACACAGTTCAAGCAGCAAAAGTTTTTCAAAACACTAACGCATTAGTAACTGTCATATTAGAGATGCTCTCACCTCACAGCTGTGAGTAGAAAACACACACTGCATGACCAAACACAAAGCAGCTGTCACAGGTAAATCCTCTGATCATGGATTGTTAATGTTCATAGATAAAGCCAACACAAAGCAACACTGTGAGATAAAAAGATGGCTGTTGTAGTTCATTTTCAGAACATTGTAGTTTGTCATGGCTTACCTTCATTACAAGAAATCATCATTGCATTAATATGACACCAAAGTGAAAGTGCAGTTGAATTCCTCTTCCCTTTCCGTTCCTCTTATTCGCTCCATTCCTTGATCCTGTGACATTTCCCCTCGAAGTTAATGGAAAGTGGATAGGAAAGGACTTTTCGAATGCACCCTGAAAGCTCCACAGTTTCATCCTCGCTTCCTCCACTTGCGTCGTTCACTTGCGTCTTAGTCCCGCCACAAGAGATGCTTGCCAGCGACACGAGGAAACGAAGAGAGGAGAGAGGAGATTGATTTTAAGAGCATTGAGACGTCCTCTCCTCCGGAGCGTCACATGAAGCGACGTCTTTTACCGATGACGGCGTCACAGCTGGTGTTGGTTCCGAGCGCACGGAAGAAAATAAACTTAGGAAAATAATGTAAACTCCAGGGTGCTCAACCACGGTAAATTCATATTCACTTTGACATCAATTTAAAGTGAATATACATGAATGAAAAAGAAAAATGTCAAGTTTTCCCAGGCCCAGTATGATAGGAGTTTGAAATTGTTATTTTGCGGCCACTTTGTGTTCATAAATAATGTTTTTATTCTGCTATAAGCACTTAAATGCACCTCTCTGCGTATTCATATAGAAAAAAATGTAAAGTCCTGAGATAACAATGTACAATTCACTACTTTTTCTCCTTATTTTTGCTTGGTTAGATCAGGAACTACATAAAATATGCTTTTCGTTAATGTGCATTATAATCTGCCTGACCATGAGATCTATTGGGTCCTTATATTTGTCAATGAGCATCTCTTTTTTTATTATTTATTATTGTCCATGTTTGTTGTTTGTAAATGTATGTATGGTCTGGGTAGACCGCAAAAACTGAATTGCCCTTTGGGATAAATAAAGTTGTCTAATCTAATCTAATCTAATCTAAAATGTGTTTTCCTGAACAGACCTGTCCACTGTAGCAGTCTTACAGTTAAAGACATAAACACAAACAACACAGATAAATCAGGACAGACAACAGATGGAAAACCTGGAAGAACTGCCCCATGACAGTGTTCAATATTTTCTGTGATATCAATAAGACCATCTTAGAATTCTTTTAAATGATCAGTCAAATGTTTCTTTGCACAGTGAATAAAATAAAAAATAGATAAAAGAGAGACTGAAATTCAGTAACTGCTCACATTTTGAGGGAACATTAGGCCTACACATCGGCTACTTTGTGTGATATGTGGATATACTCATTACAATGACTCCCAAGAAGTTGCTAATTACACTTTAACACTGTATCTTTCTTCATGGTGTTTACATTTCATACATGTGGGCAGCTTTTTTTTTTTTTTTTGCACCATTACACCATTACGTATATATACAAAGACATTCTGAACCGCATGGTCCAGACAATTTGTTACAATGTACAGACACACATTTAACATAAATATATACATATATACAATATATACAGATAGGGGTTTGAATAGGTTAAATGGCGGATTTCATGAGTTATAATATTCCCAGGTTTTTATAGCTGTTTTGTTTCCCATCTTTTTGATTAATTTCATGTAATATTTAATTTCTATTTTGAATGCATAACAGTTTGGTTTCTGTGAAGTCCATTTACTTTTATGTAAGGGATATTTACCTAGAATTAGGAGGAGATTCAACAAAAACAATTCTTTGTCTCCAAGTTTTTTTCCCATGAAATGTAAGCATTATGTCTTTTTTTGGCTAAATTAATCTTAATTCCTGTCAAAGATTCAAACAAAGATTCAAATTTATTCCAGGATAAATATGTATATTGACATTCAAAGAAAATATGACGTATGTGGGCAGCTGACGCTTTACAGCCGGCTGCTGATACGTCACAAGGGGGCCTGTCTGTCAGTGAAAAGACTTCCGCGAAGCCTGCACTTGTGCTTCCTCGATCTGTGCCTCCTCCAGATCAGTCTCCTCTCTCCTCTCTCCTCTGAGCGCATTTGGCGCTTTGGAACGTCCTTCAATATGGCTGCTCACAAAGTACTTCCGGTGTCGTGGAGGAGGGAGGAGAGAGGAGGCTGCATTTTGGCACATTGGGAAGCACCCAAAGACGCGAGGAAATGAAGAGAGGAGAGAGGAAACGAGGAGATTCATTTTAAAGGTGCGTTCACACCGGACGCTACTTGTACTACCTCAGCGATCACTCTCCATTTAAAGTCAATTTACAGCCGCGATGGGCTAACCCTAACCCTCCTGTGATGCGACCATAGACTGTAAAAAACAATATTTAATACATGTAATAATACATAATACTTATAATACATCCATGGATGCGACAGCCGCTTTTCACAATACCACATAGCTTGTCGCGCGATGTCAAAGTAAAAAAAAGTTGATCTTTTCAGGGGATGTCGTGTGTAGAGTGCCTGGAGAGGCACTCTAGTCGTGTGTGGCTGTGCGGCAACAGCCAATCAGCAGTGTGTGCGTGTGTGACGGTGCCGTGACAGACAGATATGCTGCGTTCCATTTACCTCGGAACTGGGAACTGGGAAATGGACGTGACGTCATCCCCGACTTATCTGCATTCCAGTTGAAGTCGGAAAAAAAACATGCCGATCTACCAGGCTATTGTTAGCCGTTGTTAGCACGCCCTGTGTTGCTGTTCACAAATATCACATAAAGAATGTGAATATCACTATGGCAGCATTTTTGTAAATATAATGGTGTGTTCACACCGGACGCGAATTTGCGTCGACGCGCGTCTACATTACATACAAAGTCAATGCAAAGGCGCGTCTTGACGCAGATTCACCCCGGGCGGCACGTTGGATGCGTTTGGAGCGTCTGGCGCGTTTGAGGCGTCGAGCGTCGAGGCGTTTGACGCCCTCGACGCCCCGACACCTCGACGCTCGAGTTGAAAATATTGAACTTTCGACGCCAGTTCGCTTGACGCTGTGGCGCGGCAGCCAATCAGCGATGACATCCCCCCCCCCGACGTCATTGATTTGATGACGTATGACACTACGTCCCCCTGCTCCCGCTCAAAGCCCTCTGTAAGATGGAGGAGAGGTTTATCTGCGCTGTTTGCTATCATCCGGAGCTATACTATTGCCTAAGTCACACATTCCCGTTTCTCATAGCGACTGTGCACGACTGTACACGATTGAGGAGGCTGATGTGATCGCTATGATACGGGATTAAATTACTGTCTCACCCCTGGAGACACTCCGTAAATACACCGTCAGTGGCGCAGCTACAGTGCTTCAGGGGGCGTTTGTCCCGCTCCAGTTAGGATAATACAGCGATATGAGGAAGATTCCATCCCGCTGGTAGGACGTCAACCCCGCTCGAGCTCAGTTCGCGTCACGTAAGCCCCGACTGAGCCCCGTCGCTTGCGCCGTCTTGAACGGGACACAGTCGGGGCTCATACGGATACATCCTCGTCAGTCGTCCTCATAAAGCTTTCAGGATTGAGCTGCGATTGGGCCACGATCAGCCCGACTGAGCTCCGTACATGCCACGCTAATACCGCTCGCCTTAGGACTGCATTAGGCTTCCATCCCGCTGTACCGAGAGCGGCGATTCTCCACGACAGTTTTGAACAATTCAAAACTGTCGTGGAGCTTCTACGTTCCCCTCCGTTCATCCACGACTATACAGCGCTGATCCAGACCAAGTAGCGCATGCACCACGACCAAAGCACGCTTTATCAGGATTATGACAATCGTTCACAATCGCCATGAGAAACGGGAATGTGTGACTGGGGCTTATTCGGCGTGTGTCATGGATGTATTATGAGAACTGGATACCAGACCGCCCCTCGGCGGCACGCCGATTTTTCCCAGTGGCCACTCGTGGTATTGCAACGAAATATCCCCATTGGGCCCAAAAAGCATTTTTCCCATAGGCGGCAATAGTAAAAGAGACGGCTGTAAAACTGTTTACAGGACATCTTCAGCCATAAACACGGTCAATAACTGATCTTTGTATTTTATATTTTTAAGACTTAGACTTTTGATCGGTCAAAAAGTGTTCAAAAGGCCAGAAAAGCCAGAGGAAAGTCGCTATCTCTCTGATGACGTCACAGCTGCACACACGCACTCTCAAAGCGCGGTCATGCTGTGTCTGGAGAGCGAGGACGCCAGCTAACTTTCTTAATTATGGAGCAAAATTGTTCTGAAAGTTGGGAAAACGACTAAACGGTGAGTTTCTTTTTGACATAGAGTGACTTAACACATGTATTCTCTCAGAGTTAACTATCACTCACTTGATAGTTGTGGTTTGTAAACGTATTTAGACTTTATATTTCAATTAAATCCACGTCCACGTATCTTGACTGTACTTACATTAGACTGCTGTGTATTGGATAATATACAATGAAATAAAGAATAAAGTAAGATACATTTTACTAACACGATGGTCCTACATTCCAAGTATATTCAGTTTAAAGAAAGTTTTAAAAAACGTGCCCGAATAACTGTAGCTAATGTGTAGAATATGTGTCAGGGGATCACGGAGTTGTGTTTGGTAGATGGATCTTTATTCGGAATATATGTAAATGTATTAATTGTTTTATAAATAATACATTCAGATAATGTAAGTTTTAGACTGTAAAAATAATAATAAAAGAGAGACTTTATAAAACGAAAACTTTACTTGAATAAATTGATAAAGTACAATAAAAATCAATAACAACACAATTGTCATGTTCCAGTTGATTAAGTAAGATTTTTAATTTTTAATTTAAGATTTTTCTCTCAACAGAGATTGGAGGTAAAGCAGCATCACTCCAGGGAAAAGAGTGAACATGGCTGAATGTGTCCTGCAGCTGTGGAGGATGGTTTAATAAACAAGTTTCATTAATGACAGTATGGTGGTCATTCTGATTTCTCTAATGTATTTGTCATATTTTATGTATCACTCATGTATTACACCATTAACTCTATTCAAACAAGATAATCTTAATAAAATACAAACTTTTTTGGCCTACCTAGAACATTGGCAGTTTTCTGAGAATAATTCATTAAAAATTAACGTGAATAACATTTTTTAAGTAAGACTCAAAAACATTTTTCAAAACATTTCATTATATTGTGTTTTTATTTTGATTTCTTACATTTTTTATGCCATTCATATTTTATAGAAAATAAAATATAACAAATACAACCCTTACCCATAACATTATATATAAAAAATAACTGTTTCAGATAACATTCTATCTTAAAAATTTAAGGCTGGGAACAAACATGGAACAGGCTTTCATTTGACATGAGTATTAAAAGTGAACATCTTAACTGAAGTTATCATTAGAAATTGACAAATCAAACCAAACTAACCATTTATGTGAGTGTGTGTGGCTTAGAGGTCTTGGATAATTTACTCCTAATGTTATTAATGATAATTATGTATTTGTTTATTTCATAACCTGTATTTTAGTTCACATTGGTTCACTTTTAGTTCAGTAGTTCCATCACACTGTTCACTCCCAGCGCTGTCTGTGTTTGAATAAATACATTTTTAGAACTTTTATTACAAATGTAGTATTTTGATTTGTTCAGATAAAATATGAGTGATATTCCTGAAAAATTCACTATCGTTGACAGTTTTACTGACATACACTGTTGTCGACATATTTTTTTGAGTGTTTCATGACAGTGACACCATTTTGAATCCCAGACAGAAAATAGACACCAGGACAATATGGCCTCATAATAAATACATAACTAAATACATAAATATAATTGTGACCCACATACAGTATTCATTAGAACAAGCAATTTGTTTATTCAAGAAATTAAAAGAAAAACCTCTTGCGTACCAATTTGATTCTTCTCATAAAAGTTTAATAAAAATGATAAATCTTCATATTGTTTTTTACTTTTACTGCTTAAAATCTTTTCCACATCTTCCTAATTAACCACAGATATATAGTTTTTAAATGTTTTTTCTGTATTTAATGTTTTTATGTTTTTGCCATAAGCTCTCTGATGATCAAGAAAACACACAGACAGAGCCAGTTTGACCTCTGATGACTTGAACTTTGCCCCAAGGGTTAACAAAGTAGATAAAAACCTATAAAGAAACAGAACATTATTAGAGAAGCTAGTCTTAATCTGGGTCTCATCCCCGGGTTCCATCCATGGTTCATCTAAAGACTATCAGATTGCCTATCAGCAAAATAAAAAGAGAAAATGAATGGGTAGCACAAGGACTTTATGCATTAAGAACAGTATGACACTTACAGCGAAAGCCTCATTAATATGTCCATGAAAAAAGGTAATACCTTTGAATCATCATTGAAAGTTAATCTGATAAGCAGTCATCTCTCAAACATGGGATTAATAAAATGAACAAATTACTCTGATTTATTTGGCTGATGGACTGCTAAAGTCCACGACAGTTTTTCTGTTGTTTATTCATGGTTTTAGAATAGTCAGCTATAGAAAGTCATCAAATAAAAATCACTCGTCTTAAACTCTTATTATGAAGACTTATTAAGTATATAATGTCATTATATTACATCGTAGTCGGATCATGTGCCCTAAAACTCATTATTTGAGTTTGTACACCTCTCATACTGTAAATTTCACCATGTAGATTTTATCGTGGCTGCGTCATTTCATTAAGACCGCGCTTCGCTCGTTCCCATTGACGTGAAGCATTATGGGAGATGACTTTACTGCGCCTGCTCTATGGGCCCAATGATCAGGAAGTAAACACGGAAGCCAGAAACTTTTTCGGCGTATGCGCTGGGTGAGCAACTCCCATAGAAATGAACGGGCGCCATGTTTCCGTCCGGCATCCAGTTAAAATAATACATCCATGGCGTGTGTACTCTACAGAGACCGGAACAAAAGGGAGCAGGCTTGGGTGAAAGTCGCCGAGGAGACAGACAGGTTTGATTTGATGATGTGTTGAGCTTAACCGCCTGCAGATTGTCCAAAATGCGGCTGCTCGTCTCCTGACTGGGACAAAGAAACGGGAGCACATAACTCCAGTGCTCTCCTCCCTCCACTGGCTTCCAGTGAGGTTTAGGATTGATTTTAAGATTTTGTTATTTGTTTTTAAGTCTCTGAATGGGCTGGCCCCAGACTACCTGTCTGACCTTATTAGGATTCATCAGCCCTCCAGAGCGCTTCGCTCAGGAAGCCAGATGGTCCTAGAAGTTCCTCGATCCTCTCTAAAAACCAGAGGAGATCGAGCCTTCTCTGTTGTGGCTCCCAAACTGTGGAACGCACTACCTGCAAATGTGCGGTCTGCGAATAGCCTCTCTACGTTTAAAACACAGCTAAAAACTTACTTGTTCACCTTGGCCTTTGGTGGAGTATAGCCACTTTTTATTTGGGACTTTTACTGGTTTTACTGGGTAGGATGCATATTTAAACTGTACTGTCAGTGTTCTTATTGCTTTTATTTGTTTTATTACTTGTATTGGTTTTTATTGTTTTACTGTTATCATGTCTGCCTTTCTACTGTAAAGCACTTTGGTAGGCTGCTGGCTGTTTAAATGTGCTATATAAATAAAGCTGACATTGACATTGACATTGACATGTGTGACGCCCCGGTCTCCTGTTCCTGCTCAAACCCCCTCTCAAAGATGGAGGAGAGGTTTATCTGCGGTGTTTGCTATCATCCAGAGCTCTACTACTCGACGTGTGCACTCTACAGAGACTGGAACAAAAAGGAGCAGGCTTGGGAGGAAGTCGCTGAGGAGACAGGTTTTGAAGGTAAGTTCTGTAAATATTCGTTTCCAGCTGGATTTGCCTGCACGGGTTATCACTGAGTCCGACAAGCTCCGGCTCTCTACTGCGCCGCATCATAAGTCTATGCTACAATGCCTCGTTCACACCGGATGCGAATTGGCGTCAATGGATGCCCATAACGGCTGTGACGCGCCGCGCTTAACGCCAGAGGCTGGACGCTGGACATTTTGACAAGCTGAGGGAAGACGCGCGTCCTGGCGCAGGCGCAGTAGAGAGCCGGAGCTTGTCGGACTCAGTGATAACCCGTGCAGGCAAATCCAGCTGGAAACGAATATTTACAGAACTTACCTTCAAAACCTGTCTCCTCAGCGACTTTCTCCCAAACCTGCTCCTATTTGTTCCAGTCTCTGTAGAGTGCACACGTGGAGTAGTAGAGCTCCGAGAGGCCGGCAAGATGGCGGATTGAGCAGCCGCATTTTTCAAAGCGCATCTAAATCAGTCCCAAAGTTTTATTTAAAGTGTTGACTGTCCACACAGAAACACAGAAACATATTAAACCAGCCAAGCTCATTATAGAACCCAAAGAAAAGAAAAACTTGCCGACAGTCGAAGGGAAAAACAATGCTCAAGCTACGGAGCACGATTATGCTATGGACACCTCGCTGCTCAACAAGAGGGACCGTAGCGACGATTCGGTACCATCTACACCAATCAAGAATCCAGCCGGGAAAAAGGCCAAGTCAGCAGAGGAAGGTGAGAATGCTGAAGTTTCTAACAACGCCATATTACAAGCAATACTGGGCCTGGAAAAACGAGTGGATGTGCACCTAGCTGACTTGAAGGAGCAGACCAAACAAAGTAGCGCCATGATTGCTAGCTTAGCGAAAGCAGTCCAGTTCAACGCAGAGGAGATGAGAGAGTGCAGAAAGGAAGTTAAAGTCCTGAAAGAGCAATGTGACCAGCTTCACAAAGATAACAGCGAACTCAAAGACAGAGTGAGAGAGCAAGAAAGATACAGGATGAGGTGGTGTCTCCGGGTTAAAGGTCTGGAAGAGAAAAAAGATGAGAACATCCAAGTGCTAGTCACAGAAATCCTCCGGAAAATCGCACCAGACCTGGAGTCAAAGGTGGAGGATGCAGTCGACATTGTCCATAGAGTTGGGAAGAAAATGGACAATAAGACCAGAAATGTCATCATTCTGTTTGCCAAGAGATGGATGAAAGAAGAGATCTGGCGTCGGACGAAGAACTCACAGGTCTGCAAGGATAAAGGCATTCGCTTTTCAGAAATGTTGCCACGAGAGGACTGGGAGGAGAGTAGACGTTTATGGCCACAAATTGAACAGGCAAGGCGCGCTGGAAAACTGGCTTTCTTTCGGGGTCCCCACGGATACATTGATGGACGCCGGATTGGTGATGGCAAGTAAAATCATTGGATATGACTGTGATACAGTGGAAAATTTTGTAAAGGGACGTTAAAACTCTATTCAGGGTAGGTTCTTTCACTATCTGAGTGAGTGGAGTAAACAAGTGTTAAACTTGTAGTTCACTTTTTCTTTTGTTTTAATGTTCATGGATAATGTTAACATTTCGTTTGGTTCACTGAATGTTAGGGGCCTGAAGGACATTCTAAAAAGGAAAGCACTTTTTTTATTTTGTAAAGGGCAAAGAACTCAGTGTTTATTGTTGCAAGAGACTCATTCTTCTGAAGTGGATGAAACATTTTGGACTAATCAATGGGGAGACCGGACTCTATTTAGTCATGGCTCTAACCGTTCAGGTGGCGTGGCTATATGCTTCAACAAATGTCCTGGAGAAGTTATAACTCATAGAGCTGATGGAGATGGTCACTGGCTGACGGTGGTATTGAAAGTCGAAAGTCTATTTGTGATTATAACGAATATTTATGGGTATAATAATGAGGGACAAAACAAAAAACTATTAGAAAATATAACAGATGTGACAATGGACCTTAAAATGCTGTACCCAACTAACTGTGTTTTAGTAGGAGGAGACTGGAACATGACTCCGGATGAATGGCTGGATAGGTCACCTCCGAGACTGGGTAAACCACAATGTAATGAAACAGTTAAAAGGTTCATGACTGATAATAACCTAATTGATATATGGAGAAATGTAAACCCAGATGTTAAAAGTTATTCATGGTTTAAACCCAATGGAGCCAATAAGTCCAGAATTGATTACTGGTTGGTGAGTGATAACACTTTAAATTATGTCTCTCGTACTACAATCTCTAAAGCACCCTTGACTGATCATTGTTTCATAACTTTATTTTTAGAATCCACACTAGAGGAAGTAAGGAATAAAGGGTATTGGAAATTTAATGCCGGAATGCTAAAAAATGAGGAATACTGTAATAAGATTAGAGAATTGATAAAGGATACTGAAAATAATGAATCGATTGATAATAACATAGGTAAGTGGGAATATACCAAATTTAAAATTAGACAATTTACTATTAGGTTTTGTAAAGATCTTAACAGGACAAAAAGAGAATATGAAAGTAATTTACTCCAAGAAATAAGTATGTGCTGTAATAATCCAAACCCAAGTTCTGAAGAGAAGATAAAACTAATGAAGTTACAAGTCAAATTAGATGAACTTTATCTTGAAAAAGCTCAGGGCGCCTTCATAAGATCAAGGGAGAAGTGGATTGAAGCGGGTGAAAAAAATTCCTCATATTTTAGTAATTTGGAAAAAAGCAGACAACAAAGAAATTCAATTACAGGTCTATTGATTAATGGGTAGAAAATAAAGATCCCAGAAGGATTGAAAGAGAGGTTTTTTCATTTTATTCTGAGTTGTATTCTTCTAACTATTCTTTAGTAGATACTGAAATCCTGTTTGATATGATTGGGAACTCTATCCCCTGTATTAATGACTCGTTTAAAGATCTGTGTGAATCTGACCTTATTATTGAGGAATTAGACTTGATTATTTTTAAAATGGCTTTGAACAAATCCCCTGGGACAGATGGGCTCACAACTAATTTTTATCAATTTTTTTGGTAGGAGATAAGAAGCTTACTATTCAAAGCGATAAAAGAATGTATAGAGAAAAAAGAATTGATGTCAACCATGAAACAAGGGTTAATCACCCTGATTCCTAAACCAGGAAAAGACAAAAGGATATTGGACAACCTAAGGCCAATCACTCTGCTTAATACAGACTACAAGATCTTATCAGGGGCTATTGCTGCTAGATTGAAAGATGATATTTCCTCTACAATCAGTGAAACACAATCTGGCTTTCTAAAAGGAAGGTTAATTCACAATAACATTAGACTTGTGTTGGATTTGCTTGATTACAGTCAGTGGGTTCAAGAAAGGGGGTTTATTTTATTTCTGGATTTTTATAAAGCTTTGATTCAGTTGAACATTCTTTTATTTTAAAAACTTTATATCATTTTGGTTTTGGAAGTAAATTTATTGATGTGATTGGGATGCTGTATAATGGAATCAACAGTTCGGTAGCTTTAGGACATGGCACCTGTCCTAGATTTGAGATTAAGAGGGGCATTCGACAAGGCTGTGGTAGCTCACCATTATTGTTCATAATGGTTGCAGAAATGTTATCAATTTTAATCAAAAACAGTCATATTGAAGGGATAAATGTGATGGACAAACAAATTATAGTAAGTCAGCTGGCAGATGACACTACTTTATTTCTTAAAAATGAAGATCAAATTCCCTTAGCACTGCAGTCTATCAACAAATTCTCAAGAGCCTCTGGCTTACAGTTGAATTTAAATAAATGTGAAATCTTAACATTACATGACTACCATCTGCAATCCTTGTATAACATTAAAATTAAAAAGGAGGTCAAATATTTAGGGATAGTTATTTCTAAGGAAAAAACAACAACTGAAAATATGAATATTTGCGATAACGTGGACAAATTTAAGTCAATTCTAGACAGGTGGCTGCAGAGAGATATCTCAATTTTTGGTAGAGTTTTGTTGACGAAAATGGACAGTTTGTCTAGACTCATTTACCCAGCCTTCTCCTTGCCCATCTCAGCAAGAATAATTAAAAAGATAAATACTATAAATTTTAAGTTCATATGGAGAAATAGATGTCAATATATAAGGAAGACGGACATGGTCAAAAGTTATGAAGATGGAGGGTTGAATGTGATTGATTTTGAGATTATGAATGGTGTATTGAAATTGAAATGGTTGAAATCTTTCCTTACAAACAGAGATTCTTTTTGGTTTGTTGTCCCAAATATGATTTTCAAAAAAATAGGTGGAATAGACTTTCTTTTGCGATGTGACTTTGAATGTAGCTCATTACCAGTTAAACTTTCCGCTTTCCATCAGCAAGTCCTCCTTTATTGGAAGTTAATCTACAGTCACAATTTCACTCCACATAATACACCAGTTTGGAATAACAGGTACATATTGCTTAGTAGAAAATCTGTGCATATCGAGGAATGGAGATCCAAGGGTGTCTGGGCTATTGCCCATTTTTTGGATGATGCTGGAAACATTTTACAACATGAAGATTTTTGTGTAAAATACCATGTTCCATGTCATGTTAAACATTATGAAAGAATTGTAAAAGCCATACCAATTTCTCTGAGGTCCATGGTTAGTGAAGACATGAAGTACTCTAAGGTCTCACCTGAACTGAGACAGCTCTGCATTGGAGAAGTGGATTTCTATGACTCCAAATGTACCAACAAAACGATCAGAGATATTTTGCTAAAGGAGTTTTACCCTAACCCTGTTAAAAGAATGTATATTCTTAAGGAATTTGGAGCAGAAAAAATTAAAAAAAAATAAGAAAGAATTATGTTTCATATCCACTCCCACCTAAAGTAAAAGAGATCAACTTCAAAATTTTAAATGAGATCTACCCTACTAACGAATATTTAAGATTAAGATTTAATTTTGATATGAATAATTGTGTTTTCTGTGAAGAGGAAATTGAAAGTTTGGAACATCTTTTCTTTTATTGTGACTCAGTGAAATCTTTTTGGAATGAGTTGCAGAGCTGGCTACAGTCCAAGGGAATTGAGTTACCCGTAACAGTGAAAACAATTTTTTTTGGTGTTTTTGTTGATAATAAGAATGTGGATTTTGTTCTCAACGCTATGCTGATATTTAGTAAGTTTTTCATTCATAAATGTAGGCATTATAAAACCAAACTGTGTTGAACCCATTGGAAGAATGAATTTAAACTCTGGAGTAAATCGCTGAGTCTTGTTAAAGAAAAGAAAGCCCTTAAACTATTCTACGGAGCCCCTTAGGTGCCACAGAGGACAAAATATATAACTCGTGCGCACGAGATACTTATTCGTGCGCATGATATATTAAAACGCGGCGCATAAATAATAAAACGCGGCGCTGAATATTTATTCGCGGCGACGTTTTAGCTAAAGCGTGCGCACGACATACTAAAACGTGCGCACGAGATACTAAAACATGTGCACGAAATAGTTATTCGAGCGCACGTTTTAGCTAAAACGTGCGCTCGAAATAAAGTTATTCATCACGTTTTGACTTGTCCTTATTCTTGTCCGCTACGGCTTCCCGTAGGGAGGCCGGACGTTTACAAACCCACACAACGGAGAGAAGAAGTGAGCCTGTTAACTTTCACTTCCACCTCGGACTGTCATATAATGACATTCTTGTTGCTCTTATCATGAGAAATGGAATAATCTTAAGTAGAACTTTGCTGCTTATACTAAAACACAACAGGCTCCGCCGGTGTACCGTATTAAATTAACTGGTGACCGTCCAGGCAGAAGTGAGGGGGGCGTGTCTGAAGGACCCTTTTGTTTACTATCTGAACACCTCCTGAATCAATTTTATACACAAAAATGAGCTCTTTACACCCATTTACTTAGTGGTGGAAGTGACTTCACAACATTTAGCGTGATGACGAAAGGTTTTGAAGGACTACAGACTTATCTGACTGCGTAAAAATACGCAAGGTAATATAAATATCTTACATGCCTGATCAAAATGACAAATTTCCGACTGTGTGGTGATGGCCCCGAAACCCACATTTTACCGTCACTTCGGCGTATCAACAAACAGTGTGTTCATGTTCAACGTATAACGGAGTCAGGAGGACTTGAAAACAGGTACAGAAGAGTAGGTTTTTACAATGTGGAGGAAATGTTCGCTTCATCTTGGGATCAAACTCATGGCACATATGTCTGCATTAAGTGTAAGCACAAGAGTGCATTTCTGTAGGCATGCTGAATTTGAGGGATATATTCTACTGTAGTTAGTGGTTTTGTTGACGACAAAATGACTCTTCCTTGTAACCCATAGTAGATACTTTGTAAACTTTGCAGCCTTTGAAGAGTTTGACGATCACTAACTTTTGACATCAGATCGGGACACATAGCGTTGTTGAATGCTGTTGCAACGCAAAGCTCCACAGGGTGCTTCCCACTGTGCCAAAATGCAGTCTCCTCTCTCCTCTCTCCTCCGCGACACCGGAAGTACTTTGTGAGCAGCCATATTGAAGGACATTCCAAAGCACCAAATGCAGTTGGAGGAGAGAGGAGAGAGGAGACTGATCTGGAGGAGGCATAATCGAGGAAACACAAGTGCAGGCTTTGCGGAAGTCTTTTCATTGACAGACACGCCCCCTTGAGACGTATCAGCAGCCGGCTGTAAAGCGTCAGCT
>JAZDUH010000087.1:4520000-4660000 GCA_036419115.1 Scarus forsteni | reverse complement strand
TGTGCAAAACAGTAATCAGAGCAAAGGGTGGTTACTTTGAAGAAACTACAGCAGTGGTTCCCAAACTTTTCACAGCCTGTACCCCTTCCGACACTTGACCTCCAACCATGTACCCCCAACTCTCCTGCACTTATAACACAGAGAAAAATAGATGTAAAAGCCTGCCGCACTCCGACCTCCCGCATTTTACATGCATAACATACAAATAAAACCAATTAAAGTGAATTATTTCTGACTAAATAGATTGCTTTACCAGCAATGTCAGTGGGCAACACCAGTCCACTTTTGAAAAAGAAATGTACATTTCTGAAACATTTTCATTAATGAACGTAAAGCTTTAATTAAAAGGCTGTCTGACTGAACTTACTGTATGTTATTTTAAGAATCTTAGATAATTTAGGACAGATTTCCCTCTCCAAGAGGCCTCAGCCTCTCTGCCAACACTTCAAGCCTTTATCAAAGCTCACAATACAAACATTTATCAGTTTAAACTTGAACTACTGAAACAACTGTTTAGACATGACAGTTTTTCACGTACCCCCTACATCACTTCGCGTACCGTAGGGGTACACGTACCCAAGTTTGGGAACCATTGAACTAGAATATAAGACACGTTTTCATTTATTTCACACTTTTTTGTTAAGTACATAATTCTACATGTGTTCATTCATAGTTTGATACCTTCAGTGAGAATCTACAATGTAAGTAGTGATGAAAATATAGAAAAAACATTGAACGAGAAGGTGTGTCCAAACTTTTGGCCTATACTATGTATGTATGTATGTATGTATGTATGTATGTATGTATGTATGTATGTATGTATCTTTGTGTGTGTGTTCTAAACATGGAATACTGTTCTGATGGAACAGTATCATAGTGATTAATACCATGGATGGGGTTTAATTCTGATGACATATATATTACATATATGATGATACTGTCTCAGGTGATTGGTGGTTGACACGCTAGAGTTTTATTTTACCCCTGATGTTATTTCCCTGTTTTATTTGAGCAATTGATGTATCTTCTACCTCACAGTCATATTATTTTAACCACAACAAACATCCTCTACACTGTTCGTGTCTGAAGTTAATAAAGGAGGGTAAAGGAAATGTTTGAAGTAGCTGAACACAGTCTGACTAAGGCCAGACTGTGTACGCCACCATCCAAAATAAATTCTACATATATATGTATATACTGTATGTATTTATGCATATTTGTGTAAGAGTTTGTCTTCAGCCTGCTCCAGTGTTAAGTGTCTTGTGATAATGCTTGTTATGAATTGGCACTATACAAATAAGGATTGGTTAATTGATTGGTTCTTCTTTGTTGTAGGCATTTTTTCATGTTTTTTGCTGCATGATCGATTGTCTGAATTGATCTTGTGAGTTGTAGCCAAGCCTGAGCAGTGCTCTGTCGGTGGGGCGTCGGTGGCGCAGTTGGATAGTGCGCTTGGTCAGTGATCGGGAGGTTGCAGGTTCAAGCCCAGCTCCGGGCGACACATGGCGATGTGTCCTTGGGCAAGACACTTAACCCCAAGTTGCTCCCACTGCTGCGTCAGTGGCGTGTAAATGGGCATGAAAGGGCGTGAATGTGTTAGAGACACTGATGGATAACTAACATAGAAACTCAGAACCATCAGTGAGTGAATGTGAGTGCGAATGGGTGCGAATGGGTATGAATGGGTAGGTGTGACCTGCGGTGTAAAGCAGCTTTGAGTAGTCAAACGACTAGAAAAGCGCTATATAAGCTCAAGTCCATTTACCATTTACTCTGTGGTTTAGTGTGGCTTCTTAAATGCTGCTGGTAGGTTTTGATGTAAGCCCCCAGGGGGTAAGCTCAACTGGTTTTGAGCAGAGAATCAGGCTGTTACCTACAATATGTCTCCCTATACATTTTATAAAAACATCCCTCGAGGGCCTAAAATCTGAATCAATTTCATAGTTAGTCATGCCACTCATCTTGAAAAGAACACCAAGTGTGCCAGCAGCCCCACCCAACAAGGCGGGTAGATTTCAAACAGGATCCACTTCAGGAAGTGATTTAACCTGCTGTTCACATGTTGCTCCTTTTGGCTGTACTGCTCTTTCTCACAATTCTCTGCTGAAGTTGTTCCTCTCTCATGATTTGAGCTGCTCAGGGCTGTGCTGCACTACAACTTCAAAGGCAGAGTTGCCAGGTTTTTCTACTGAAATAAGCAACCGGGTCGAGAGAACATGCCAAAAACAAGTGACCTCCAGCTATATTTTTTCTAATGTGATACACTCGGAGCTTTTTTAAAACAGAATTCTACATAAAGCATGTTCAATTTTTATCTACATTACAATTAAGTTCACAGTGACATATTTTCTTACTTTGAAATTATTATTGTGGTGAAAACATAATGGTTACATTAAAAATCAATTTAATTCTGGCTATAAGGATTTCTTTTTGATGGAAACATCATTTTCCCCCTCTTTTTACAGTAACATTTATATTTTAGTCTGGAGTGGGACAAAACAGTTTGTGTTACTTCTGAATTGAGTTCATATTAGTAGTAGAGTGAGCATCAGATCCCCCCTGGGTTTGCGGGCACAACAAGTTCAAATGAACAACTGTACTTTCGGACTTTTGGGTTAAGTGTCTAAAGATGGGTTCCAAACACAAGGTTCAGTTTCAAAGACGCACAATTTGAAACTCTCCGTGTGCGGCTCTGCAGGTTGTTGAATTCATAGAAGAGATGCGTTTATATTGTGACATTTAGCTTCTAATTTTCCCAAGAACAGGAGGAAGACAGCTATTGTAGAATCATCCATGATGGTTGGTCATGGATTGAGCAGGCAGGAACACATGTTGTTGCAGAAGACAGACCTGCCCCATTCTCCTGTCCCCTTCTGGTTTGAGGGGTGAGAATTAGCACACAGCTCAACAGTCTGTAGTATTTATGCTGGCAATATAAAGACCAATGACGAAGCACTGCAGGTCATAAATCGGGTCAAGTCTTTTTTGAGGAGAGCAGAGGCTAAAGACCATTGTTTAACCACCTGATCCTTTAGTCCAGTTTAACCCATGTTAGTGGCAGTTCAGCTATATGCTGCCATATTAATCAACATAATTCCTCTCCAGATCATATTCATGAGAGATATTGTGTTAATATTAGATTGATCTCTCTATCCATGGTTGTATAAATTATTGGTATTTCTTATTTTTAGTTCCTTTGTCTCCGCTTGCATGGACACATCTCTGTGTATACACAGATACATTTATTATATATTTGTATATAAGCACATGCGTATCTATAAAATCAAAAGTTGTCTTCAGCCTGCTCTACTGTACAGTGCTCTGAGATAAAACTTGTAATGTACTGGCACTGTACAAATAAAGATTTTGACAAATCTAGTGCGTGTGTTAACTCACCCAGAGTATCGCACAGTGTACGTGTGTTCTGGTGATTTGGTTGTCCAGGTCACCATGGTTTTAAAGTCCAGAGAAGTCCAGCGTACATTTTCTGCTTTAGAATTTTGATCTGTGAAGAAAACAGAATTTACCTCATTAAGTCATCCAATCACATGACTCAAACATCGTCATATCTTCATAAAGAAAACTGTGGTTACCCAGCTTGAAAACAAGCTGTAAAAAACAAGAGTAAAGGCACAAAGCTGATCCCGTCCCATCCTTTCTCTCTCGTAAAAAAAAACATAATTAAAGTCAAATTTTTGCTGTTAGCATAGCAGAGCAATAGCAAAGGACTTTTCATGAGATTATTCTTTAAAGTGAGAGTTTTATATATTTTTTTATTGTGTGGTAGAGAGGCCGTCATTACGTGGCGCTCCTCCTTACTCAGTCAGACCCTGAGCTAGGAGTCAAGTGTCAAAACAGTGCTAACATGGCTTTTACACACCAAGGGTGATGCTGATAAACATCACAGAACTATGGACGTTCCAGATTTTTGATTTGCCTTCCTATACACACATAAGCCACATGTTTTTTTTTCATATATATTCTATAAATGCTGAAAAACAGGCTTAAAATCAATGGCTATGACCTCACTGCAATACCTTTGACTTAGGAAACTCTTTGTCTATTTTCAAGTCAGAAATACAGTATCAAAATCACTTACTCTAACCCACATTCACTAAACAAGTCCAGAAAAACATCTTACTTGAAGGAATGAAAGGCAAAAATAGGGCACTTAACTGCTTGCAATTGTAGGAGAAAAATTGCAATTTGACTCAGTGAGGCTCTTAAATTAAGATTTTGGGCTCTAATTTCGTAGACCAGGCGCATGCGCAGGCGCACCTGCCTGTGCCGGCCTTCGCCGCGCGGACTGGGTGTGACCTGCGCACTTTGCAAGTTTCCTGCAGTGCCAAGAGAGGCGCACTCATGGCGCACAGGGGCGCAGAGGTTGCGCGTCCATGCCCACGTCTCTGCCTCTCCGCGCAAATGTCAGAATAGGAGGAGAATAGACGTGAGTAGGATTATCACAGCCGATCGCTGTCTTCACCAATCAAATGAGTGCCTCTCCTCGCCTTTAATTGCGCTGCGGCTGAGGCGCAGCGTCTGATTGTCTGAATGATCCCCGCCACCGCGGAAACAGTGTGCTGGAAAGACCCAGCAGTGGAGACGCTGCCGCCATTCTCATTCCTTCAGCATGAGAATGGACAGCGGGGCGCGTCACCGTGTGGGCCAGCTCCCGGGACAGATGTAATCTGTTCCTTTGTCATTAATAGGAGTAAAAAAAATAAGAGACAGTTACACCACAGCCGGCTTATCCATTCATAATGCTTGTGATCCACCTGCACTCCTGGTTTGTCATCGCCAAATAGCAGAGCCTTAAAGGATAACTTCGGTTCCTGCAGCTTTTACATTGTTTATAGAATGAAGAACAACAATATACTCACCCAGAGGGCTTTCCTGATGCAAACAGTGCTTCGGGAGATATTTAGATCCAAAATCGAGCAGCGGACATCCGTATAATGGTAGCCTGTAGGGCATAGATCGCCGCTCCTAAAAACTGCATTAATCGTCCAAAAACTCATGTTTTTCACCAATATTCCATCATGATTTACTCCGAATGGACCGCCATTGCAGTCTGTGTCTCTCCACACAGCGCTGTGTGGCTGAACTGACGAGTTTGTTTACATGCTCTTCGCGCATGCGCAGTGCGGCTCATTGTTTCAGGGGAAGACCGGCAGCTACAAATCGACTTCCTTCTTCCAGTTTTGTGCAAAATGGACGAATATCTATGGGATGAAGATGTTGTGGAGGAGGACTTTGAATATGATGGACGTCCTCACAGTTTGGAGCCAGATTATACAGATAAGGAGCTCATAGAAATGAGGAAGCGATCGCAACGCTCCAGAGAGTACTGCGCATGCGCGAAGAGCATGTAAACAGACTCGTCAGTTCAGAGGTTAGTTCAGCCACACAGCGCTGTGTGGAGAGACACAGACTGCAATGGCGGTCCATTCGGAGTAAATCATGATGGAATATTGGTGAAAAACAATATTATATATAGTTTTTGGACGATTAATGCAGTTTTTAGGAGCGGCGATCTATGTCCTACAGGCTACCATTATATCGGTGTCCGCTGCTCGATTTTGGATCTAAGTATCTCCCGAAGCACCGTTTGCATCAGGAAAGCCTTCTGGGTGAGTATATTGTTGTTCTTCATTCTATAAACAATGTAAAAGCTGCAGGAACCGAAGTTTTCCTTTAAACTGTACTCCCGGTGTCTCCTCCTCATCCTCCTTGCAATAATGCTCTTTTTAGAGCACGTTAAAAATAAAGACTAAAATAGAGGAATATGGGAAATAACAGGTAAATCCTGAGTGACATACATTTATTTTCTCTCCTTTTTCTTCGTCTTTTTTCCCCTTTTTTTCTTTGAATTTAATGAAATGAGAGAAGCCAGATATATACTCAGTATCAGATGTTAAGGGTGTTTATTGTTGACTTGTAAGATGTGCATCAAACTTCCAGCTGCCGTCAGGTTAAGTTTCCATTATGACAAATGGCTTTAATCCGACATAAGACGTGACGGGACAGTTAATATAGATACAAATGTATATGCTGGTTCAGACTGTTACATTAAATAGTGATTGCTGTGATTGTTTATTGCATTAAAATGTGCCTGACACTTTGGAAACCTGCCTCTGAGGCGTGCGCACATGTGCGCTTGTCACCAAATTACAGCTGCGGATGGTGCGCTCCGCCCTGCGCCGAGGTTAGACCAGGTTGCAGCTGGCGAGCTTTCAGCGCACTTTCTGCACTGTTTTTGGCATGAAATTGTCACTGCGCCAACATGAATCTGCCGACACCTCCCCCTGGTGCGCCATCACCTCCCTTTGGTGCGCCGTAACACCCACCTCTGCGCAGTCGGTCTACCAAATTGTCAAATTGGCAGCGCACGGCGGTGCGCCGCACGAAATTAACACTGTGCGGGGTGCGCCAGGCTTGCGCCCCCTGCGCTACGCCACGAAATTAGAGCCCTTGACATCAAATAGGAAAACTGACCACAGTCATAAAACATAAACGACACTTTTTGCTGCAACAATGTGTATGTTTGCACTGTTTGGCTAGGGTGCTAAATATGAATTATGTGTGAACAATGTGCACCAAAAACATCAGGGGCCTCATGTACAAAGGGTGCACACGCACAAAAACTTGGTGTACGCTCTTTTTCATGCCAAAGTACTGATGTATCAAGTGTGAAATTACCGTTGAAATGTGTAGTGCCTCACACCAACTTCATGGCTGGCGTACACACACTTCTACTGCTGTTGCTCTTTTGGCGACACTTAGAGGTGATTCTGGGAAACTTAAATAAATAAATGTAAAAAAAAGAAATGTCCTCAGACTGAGCGCTGTGCACATCAGAGACAGGTGAACAATTAACTCTGATCTACAATTAACACATACTTGTCTGCGATTACATGAAAAGATATAAAAGCATGCGCAAAGTATTGAAAGACATACCGTTAAATACAATGGCTGCTTAAGCACTATTGGCAGATATTGCAAATGGAGCAATAAGAAGCGAGAATGTGTTCAGAGACCAAGGAATATCTCCTAGCACATGATGATGACTGGCTCATCAGCTGCTTTAGGTTCCTGAGGGTGATCCTCCTTGAACTGTGAGCAGAGTTGCGGCCAGATTTGGAGTGCAACACAGCAAGGAGCCATGCGCTGCCTGTCCCCACACAGGTGTTGACCACACTAGGGCTCCATGCAGGGACATTCCAGGGGGAGCTGGCTGACCGATCAGGACTGTGCCAGTTGACCCTGAGCCGAGCCATGCCAGCCGTGTGGGCATTTTAGCCCGGTATATCAAATTCCCATACAGTGCAGCTGAACAGAACAATATAATGTAATTGGAGCTATTGACTGCACACACATTGCTATAAAAGCACCATAACATGATGAATTTGTTTATGTCAATCGGAAACATTTTCATTCGATCAATGTACAGATCATATGTGACGCGCAAATGCAGTTAACCAACATTGTTGCAAGGTGGCCTGGTTCAACACACAACTCATACATTCTGAGTAACAGCATGGTTGGGAACAGACTACAAGCTGGCACTGTGCGTGATGTGGCTTTTTGGTGAGTTAATGTAATTGTCTTATTCACGCACATGCTAAGTGTGATGCACACTTAGCATGTGCGCCCTCAAATTCTACCTGTCTTCACGGCATCATTAGTCAGTGGTTGAAGTGAGTGATTTGCTGTTTTTTGCTGGTTAAACTACAGTTTAAGATCTTTCTAATAAGCCTGAGATTGTCTATGTGTGCAAAGTACTCATACAGTACTGTGTAGTGTTAAAATGTCTTAATCAGCCTCACATTTTATTCAGCGCACTTCTGCACCTATTTGCAACAGTGAATGATCCATGATAGTGTTAAAATAATTCAATTTACTTGTCTGCTTTCAATTTACCCTAGGCGACCATGGCTACCCACTTATGAGCTGGATGATGACCCCTCTCACAAACCCTCAGACTGACCAAGAGCGGACCATGGTCAGTCGTTGAGGACAGTTGGTCTACTAAAGGGATGGTGGCGCTGCCTGGACAGAACTTAGGGTTTGCTTCTGTATAGACCTGAGAAGGTGTGCCACATTGTGATGGCGTGTGGTGTCCTCCACAATATGGAACACCAGCATGCCATACCTCTGCCAGAGCAGCAGACCCCCCACCACCACCACCACCACCAGATGAACCAGAAGCTGCACCCGTAAATGCGCATCCTACCCAAGACTCCATTCGGACCCGGCAACATTTGATTTCGACAATATGAAGCCGGAGCCTGCAACGCTGGACACGGTGGAGGAAGCCCCCAAGTCTGTGATGCCAGGGACAGCGGAGGAAGCCCCCAAGTTTGTGGTGACAGCGTGTCCTCTGTGTTTTGAAATAAATTCAGCTATCAACCATGAGTAAATGTCTATCCTTCAATATGTGGGCACATTTAAATTATAAAAAACTTACACTAAAGAATACAATCCAAATAGATTTTATGCATGAACCGATTGGCCTCTTTTATAGGGCTGCGAGCAGCCACACTGAACAAAAATGTTGTAAATTAAACCAATGAACAGATACTTACCTTGTGGGTAATCAGAGTCACCCACATGTGCCCCCACCACCCCTGAGAGAGCAGCACTATGCCTCTCCACCTGTACCCCCACCTGTCTTGGCCACACTTTGGCTGTGGGCAGAGTCGCCGCAATGGGGCAGGCATACTAGGCAATTGCCTAGGCAATTGTCCTTGGACCCCGAGCTGGAAGGGGCCTGAGGACAGAGCTGACATTGGTCCTTCTGTCAATGACAAAATGACTGAACTGCTTTAGACACTGCAACGTCGATGCATGGGAAACCCTCCTCGGGTCCCCACTAGCTGTAACTGCCGAGTGTGTTAAGGGACCCCCTGAGACGCAGCCAATATCGATCCTCCATATCAATGACACAATCTGAAACCTACAAACACACTGCTGCAGCACATTTGGAACCCCCCTCATGGGACCCCAGCTGCCCATGCTAGCTCTCAAAATGAAGCTAGTGCACCCGTCTGGACCATGGATGTATTATAAGAATTATGACCATCTTACTGAAAGTATCCAACAGTAAATCACAATGTTGCCAGTGGTAAGAATTAATTTTTGTAGTTTTGTGCTGTTGATTATATTTGTCGGGATTCAAAAAAGTCAAAATTTTCAAAAAATCCCACAAGTTCACATTAGATGTAATTTAAAAAACATATCTGTGATATTTCTCAATAGATTCCCCTCCAATTCAAGATCAGTGTTTCTATCATCGTGGCAAATTACATCTGAAACTGATCCAGATTGAGGTCACAAAAAACATTGAACTATATAATAGGAAATACCATTGATGACATTTAATAATTCATGTAAAATCAAAATATTAAGTGATGCCCTCCGAGCTTGTTGTGTTCATACAGGATAACAACCTCCATATTCAGTATGTGCTGAGTTTGGTCCAGATCCTGGCTCTATTCTGGATCTGGTGATAGGGCTGATGTTCAAACAGAAAGAGGACCTCTTCTGTAAAATTTAATTTATAAACCAGATTATATTGCTTCATTTCCTCTGAGATGGAGGTGGAGGAGTCAGGAATCTTTGTCTCTGTTGGTCTCTTGCAGCGTTTAAATGAGGTTTTGTAGCAGTGTTGTTACCTAACTGTTATCATAACACCCCATAACTTGGGCGTGATTGAATGGTCAGCTCCTTTTCTCTCAGTCACCGGAACATGACCTGGATCCTGCTGCATGTTTTGAATACCTCACAGATTAAGAGAAGAATGAAACCACTGTGGAAACTTTTCATGGAGATGCTGAAGAATTAATGGAAAAACCTCAGACAGGAACCTTTCCTAGAATTTAACCTAATGTCCTTTTGGAATGTAATATATTGAACAGTATGTACGAATCCACCACCAGGAAGCTCTCGACCAAACAAAACACACAAAAGATGATGAGTGAAGAACAATGCCTGTAAAAGATGAGGAGTGAGGGTGCTATTGATTAGTTTGTTTACAACCAATACACATTCATCCATCCATAAGGACATCCATCCATCCTTTTCCCTTTCTGGGTTACAGGGGCTGGAGCCTACCCCAGCTGACTTTAGGTAGAGGCGGGTACACCCTGTGCCAGTCACAAGCTAACTGCAGGGCCACATAGAGAGACAGACAACCATTCATGCCCAAACTCGCATCAAAGCGCAATTTAGAGTAACCAATCAACCTAATGAGAATATTTTAGGTCTGTGAAAGGAAGCCAGACTGCCTGGAAAGGATGGGAAGAACATGTAAACTCCACATGGGAAAGCACTGACTGACCCAAAGATCGAACCAGCAACCTTTTTGCTTGGAGGCATGTGCACTATACCTGCTGCATCACTGTGCAAACCCCAAATACAGATGCTTATGGGTTAACTTAAAATGTCTGTTATCAGTATTTTAGTTTGCTGTATATTTAGGGTCCTCGCCCAAGGGGAAGGAGGACAATAGGGTCCTGCAGGGCAAGGACCCTATTGTTCCTGTAGCGTTTCTTTCTTCTTCTTCTTCTTCTTATTATTATTATTCATAGCGACATTTAAACCTTAATTTGACGCCATAAAAATGCTCAAAAACTCACCAAAACCGGCACACACCTGTGGGATGCCAAAAAATTTCATAAAATGGAAAAATTAACCATAAGCATTCCAAAATGAGCTCTCTAGCGCCACCTGGAAACACTAAAACGGACCTCACGGCCACTAGGAATGTAGTAGAGAGATGAAACCAACACCGAAATGTTCGTCTCATCAAGACCCACAAGTCTCGTGCTTACACCCCTGACCTAAATCAAACAGGAAGTCGATAATTTGCCCTTCAAAGTAAAATTTCAGGTGAAAAATAGGCTGGACGAAAAAATTATCTTCTCCGATACCGTAAATGGTATCAGCTTGAAATGCAGACAGATGAGAGAGGAGACATAGGTGAACAAAAGTTGTAGAGGGACTTGTTGCTTCTCAAACGGTTTTCGAATGACGAGCCCTCAAAGTTAGTCATGCTGAAACAGGCCTTCCATAGACATGAATGGGGACTGATGGAACAGCAAGAGACATCCTGTGACAGTTGGGCTGCTACAGAAAAAATGAAAGAAAATTCAGCTTTTAAAGTCACATTACTGGATTCCTGACAAAATTTCACAAAAAAACGTCATATTTTCAGAGAGATAGGGTCAAAATTGTGGCATCTGTGAGGAGTTGTTTCACAAGTTTTGACTCAGAGCGCAGGTCTCTCAGAGCAGTTTGGCGGCAGGCCAAAAGGGATGGAACTCCCCACTCTTTGATGTTCACAGCTGATGATGTCACTCACTGATTGACAGGTTCAGTGAGACTTTAATCTGAAACAGAAAAACTAAAGCAGGGTCTATCTGTGATCAAACTGAACCCCAAAAATACCAAAATGAGAAGAGGGCAAGGACCCATCAAGACCCACAAATCACGTAATGACATTACTGGCCTATCTCAAACAGGAAGTTGGCAATATGCCCTTCAAAATAAAAGCTCACTCAATAATCCCCATTTCGCACAATGATTTGACCCCCCAAACAAGCTCGCAGCCGGACCAAAGCATACACACATGCCAAATGATGTAAAAGAACTCATAAAATTATAAAAATAACCCCCAACATGCCAAAATGTGCGCTCTAGTGCCTCCTATGGACAAACACTACTAAAATGGCTGTAACTTCCACTAGGAATGTACTAGAGAGATCAAACCAACACTAAAATGTTTCTCTCATCCATGCCAACAAATCTCGTTGTGACACCCCTGACCTACCTCAAACAGGAAGTCAGCAATTTGCCCTTCAAAGTAAAATTGCAGGGTAAAAGTATGTCAGACGCAAAAATTATCTCCTTCTAGACCGTAAATGGTATCAGCTTGAAATGTGGAAAGATGAGAGAGAAGACACTGATGAACAAAAGTTATGAAGGGATTTGTTGTTTCTACAATGGTTTCCGAATGGCGAGCTCTCTAGCGCCACCTATGGTCAAACACCACTAAAATGGCTGTAACTTCCACTAGGAATGTAGTAGAGAGATGAAACCAACGTCAAAATGTTTGTCTCATCAAGACCCACAAATGTCATGCTGACACCCCTGAACTGATGAAACCCTTTAAATGTAGGTCAACGGGCCATGAGGGACCTGCGAGACAGCGAGGACCCGTCCAATGCTGTTTGCAGCTTTAGTTGTTCTGAAACAAGTTTTTGTTGATGCAAATTTAAAATGCCATTAAACAACTTTTCTTTCACAGCTCTGAGGAAGATCCACATGGCTGGAAACATCACATAACCTTTCAATAAAATCCCTCTCAGGGTGTCAGGAAGTTGAGCATTGGGATGCAATTGCAGTTTCTTAAAGGGTACTCCAGAGGAATAACCACCTGAATTACAAACAATTAATGGGGGTGGGAAATAAAGCACAGATAAGAGGGCTACTAGCCAAATAACTACAAGCTCATGTTCAGGTGACAACAAAGAGGCTAATAACCAGGTACACCAACTTTCCTTTGGGTTTTAGCGGGCTTGATGTCACTGACGCAGCGGCGATGGTGACCAAATTAGCTATTTGTGGACAGCCAATGCGACTTGGGTGGGTAAAGCAATCTCGGTTGCCAAGTAGCATTTGGTGTGAATGCAATGTTAGAGGCTGAAGCTTTCCCCTTATGGAAATTGCCTTTATGGGAAATGTGCATGTGTGTGTGTGGGATGTATCCGTTGTTATAGTGACTGCTTTCGATGGTAGCAGCAAATGAGAATGTGCTTCAAAAAGTTAAGAGGCAATGTCAGGATAGGAAAGTGCTCTACTCTTTTTTGCGAGCATGGTTCACCAAGACCACCAGTTACAGGAATATGCTGAGCTGAGGTCACTGAATTTAATGATAATACCGGCAGCTCCATACTATGGTTGAAAGCCACTGAGCTGGGAATACAGCAGTGGCTTGACAGTCGTATGGTTTCGGGACTCGTCAGCTATGAAAATCAGTCAGTACATCTGTCTGATGTAGTGACAACAACAGATCGGTGTTGGACACCTCACAACTCTACAACCGAAAGTCTAGCAGGTTTGATTTTTTTCCTGCTTGCTATAATCTGTTCCTCCACATCAGAGACATTGACCAATGAGAGCTCAGGAAGCTCTGCATTTGCAGTGATCACAGATATAAACAAACCGAGGTTTGTGCTTTGAGAAAAGCTTGAGAACCATGGGACAGAGGAAAAGGTTACAAAGCTCTGAACAAGAGCATTTCTGCTCTTATGATGTGTTGAAGAGGAGCTGTTGCAGACTGTAAACAGAGAAATGCTAAAGAGAAACAGCAGATTCAACACAAAGAGTGACTGGTAACATTTATCAACAACCTATCATGCTGCATGACATTTGTAGATACAGACAGAAGTCCTGTTCTCAAAATACAGTGTGTTTATTTGTGGTCTTCAGTGTTGCTCCTCCTCCTTCCACCATCATCACATCAGTTGTTACATGCAGTCTCTCTCAGTCATGTAGTCTGTAATGCTTGTCAGGCAGGCGAATCAGGCAAATTTAGGCTCTGTGGTCACCTAGTCTAACATACTGATGTAAAAAATGGTGTAGAAGGCTCAGAAGTATCTAAGCTCACCACACCTTAGCTGAATCAGACCAATCAGGCACACACACCTGAGATGATCTCCTTCACCTACTCAGTGGCTACGGTCAAGTACTCACCTCCTAAGTCCTTTCCTAACCACTTCCCCTTAACGTCACGGGGTCAAGGGAAGGAGGGAAAAAGAAGAGAGGAAAGGAAAGGAGAACTGCAGTAAAACAGGAATTCGACTGCACTTTCAGTTTGGTGTCATGGTTCTGCAACGACTTCCTGTGTAAGCCATGACGAACTTCAATGTTCTGAAAATGAACTACAAGAAGCGTCTTTGTCATCTGCTTTATCTCACAATGTTGTTTTGTGTCAGCTTCATCTGTTAACATTAACAATCCATTGGTCTGTCTTATTATTGGCACGATTTACTTCATAAATGAAGACTGAAGGAAGCATGGTAAGTAATATATAATATCAACATAGAAAACAAGTTGTTTTGTTTGTTTGCTTAATATTCATGAAGATTTTAGGTAGTTACTGAGATAAAGAAATGCTTAGAATTAAGTGCTTTATGAGTTGTAACATTTAACTGTTTATCCATCCACTATTTTAAAAATGATGAACAAACAAATTAACTAAAGGTTATATTTTTGAATTCACTGACTGTGAGGCACATCTTTTTCTCTATACCCGTAAAAACATGTTTACTTAGTCTTACATAGCTGTTCATAAGTTTCTATAAACATTCAGTAGGTGCTGATTTTATATACATTACCTGACGCAAGGGATTATGGGGTGTTCGTTTATCCTTTCTTTTTGTATATGATGGTCCAGTGTTCCTAAGCTAAAGGAGATAATAAAGGAAGCATTGAGCCACCTTTCCTAAGAATTTAGACTATTCGAACAGCTCTTATCACAAACCACTTCCAGATCATTTCACTCAGTTAGGAACCTTCCTAAGCAAAAAGCACTATTCGACTGCAGCCAGTGTGATTTTCCTCACAAAGGGAGCTCTTGTTGTGTTGAGCTCTCTCTTTTCTACATGTTTGAAAGTGTTTGATCCAGCACCCACCAGAGCATGTGCATTTCTCCGATGAGCCATCATTAAAGATGGACCATGTCCTGTTACTTTCGTTTAAATAAATTAAAATTCAAAAATGCGCTCAGTGAGGGGTGTTTACTTCATGGCAAACCAAGAAAGTCATTAAAGGAGCTTCCTGTTTGGAATTACTCAGAATGTAAATCAGGAAATTAACTTTTCTGAGGTTTTTTACTCATCATGTGAAATTCATCCTAAAAACAGAAACATCTGTTTACTGCTTCATGGAGGGAGCAGCAGGGTGGTCCTCACAGCAAGAAAGTCACTGGTGTTGATCAGAGCATTTCTGTGTGCAGATTTCATGTTCTCCTTGTACAGGTGTGGGTTTTCTAAGAGCACTCCTCCTTCCTCCCACACACCATACACATGCTCGTTATACTAGTGTAAGTGTTATGGTACTTTCACACCTAACACACTTGGTGCAGACCAAGTAAACTCTGGTTCACTTTGTGGAAAGTTTGGTTTGTTGGGCTGGTGTGAAAGCTCATACGATCAGGGTGAAGACCAAAGAAGCAAACTCTGGGTTCACAGAGGACAAGGTTTGGTGGATGGACCATCCAAACCAAACAAGGACCAACAAGGCAAGCAAACCAAAAGGGAAAGAACTGTGGCTTGGATTTGGCTGAATATCAAAACAGAAAAGGTAACACAGAGTGGGGCTAATGTTAGCATTACTAGCACCGCCAGCCTCTGGTCCTCTTAACACATCAGCATGCAATATGTTGACATGTCACTCCAGTCAAAATTGGAGTGCCATCCAAAGCTGCCTAAATGCAGGTTTATTTTATTTTACGGCACAGAAAACTTCCAAACTGCTTCAAGCTGTGCATTGTTATTATTTAATCCCTGTTGCATATTTCTGGCTCATATTGCACTGATGTCCTGGATGGCAGGAACTAACACCATGACTACAGCCCCAACTAGTAGTGGGAGGCTAGATTACACAACATTTGATTAATCTGTAATACATATAGGGGTGAAAGGGAATAATAATCAATAGCTCATATTGAAAACTTCCAGTGGTGAAAGGAATTTGACTAAATCCAGTCAATCTTGCACGACAGATTGTTAACAGGATCCATATGTGTCAAGAATAAATAAAACAGTCCATGGTGTGTCAAATAGACCTCACAGTGAATCTTTAGGATCTACTAAAAATGTCACAAGGACCCACAAGTAGATCAAGATTGCCACACTGATGAACCCTGATGTAGACACTGCCACTTCACACAGCAGCGGAGGGCTCTTCACAAGACATGCCAACATCAGTAGCTGTAGACGTGGAATAAACCCTCAGCTTTCAGGCATCCAACTGTACCACTGTTCCACAGCCGTCTTAAACAATTCCTGTGTGTCAAATTTAACAGAGAGAGGCAGAGGTGGGAGAAAGTCATTGTTTTGCAAGTCTCAAGTAAGTCTCAAGTCTTTAAACCCAAGTCCAAGTCACGTCTCAAGTAAAGACATGCAAGTCAAGTCTGAAGTCATAGGCTTAAAGTTTTCAAGTTTTTGCAAGTCATAAGCACTGTTTACCAAACCTACTGTTCTTTGTGCAGCTTCAGGTGCCGAACAAAGTTCAACGATGTCACATCTCCGTCTGTTATTCTCACGCTGCAGATTTTGCACACGGCAATTTGTTTTTGTTTATGACATTGTAGTTTGGTCCTGCAGTCTTACGCTCAAGGAAAGTTAATGTGCAATTCACACCCTCATTGTTTGTTCTTCTTAACGCTGATTGGACGTTAATAGATGCATTCAATGGGTTTTTTCAAGTCATCAGACTAAAGTCAGAGTCAAGTCCCGAGTCACTGATGTCAAAGTCCAAGTCGAGTTGCAAGTCTTTGATGATATTGTCAAGTTGAGTCAAAAGTCATGAAAATTGTGAGTTGAGTCTGACTTGAGTCTAAGTCACGTGACTCGAGTCCACACCTCTGGAGAGAGGACATGCTGAAGATTTTACTGACTCTTTTCAACGGAAACCCTCACCTTAAAACTATTAACTCACTATAAAAACCACATGTTGTGTATATTTGTTTATGATGACTGCCAAAATATAACCTGGTACACCAGAAGGATTGTTCAATATATTTCACTGGTCCATCTGGGATAGAGCCCATGGAAAGTGTTTGGAGAAGGCAGAACCTTTCAGAAGCACATCAACAGAGCAATCATTCTGCCAATCAGCATTTATTATGGGCCAAACATGTAAGAAGTGTAGGCAGGGGCTGTGCTTCAGAGCAACAGTTAAAAACACGAGGCTTGACTTCTCTTGGGAAAAATGAAGCTTGGTGTGATGTTGACTTTTGTAAACTGCAAAATATATAGGGAAAATTACATTCAAGCTTTAGCTAGTGAGTGTATGGCAAAACACAAAGAACAAAGGGTAAGTTTCTTACAATCCTTGGGCATGTTTAAAATGATCAAACAGCTGAGCTTACAAGATTCTCCAAGGCCAAATCATGATCGAAAATGACTCAGTTGTATCTGTATGTATCCTTTACCTGAGGGAAAATGAAACTAAAGCATCAAACCTAAAAGTTTACCTGCTGACAAATGCCCACCAGATAGCAGACACATTGAACCAACTCAAAGAGTTGAATGTTTTACCCTTTTAACTAAGCTTATTTAAGTTACCCAAAAACATATCTATTACATTTTTTAATGACAAGTGACTTTTTATTAAAAGCGGCACAACTTCATAAACTCTGTCAAAACATGAACAAAATTTTCTTACTTTAGAGAAGGCTGTAGTGCTGATATTTGATTTCCATTTAATAAAGAAATGTGGTCCTTATCTGATCAAACTGCTACTGAAGCTGTTAGCATCTATGCTAATCCCTGAATAAGCAGTCACTTCTGTTGTCATCTCACTCATAGCTCATTCCTCTTCCCGCTTTAAAGGACGTAAACTGGACCATCCCGCTTTGGGCTGCTCACTGGCACTATAGATTGGATCTTGACAAGATGAATCTGCCTGATTACAGCCACTGAATCAGGCAAATCTGTTGTGCAAGGTTAGCCAAAATATACTGTGCATTAACATTTCTCTTTAAATATATATTTTTTTGTTGATTATTGTTACTGTATTTCACAGAAACACATCCCTACTTCCACCCCACTCCTTGACTGTCATATAGCCACCACTTTGGGAACCACAGCCTTGGGGCCTGGATAATAAAATCTCAAATCCACAGAGATTCCAGAACAACTGCAGCTAAAGCATCTCACACAAAAATAAACTCATTAGCCCTTTCACATCCTCACTTTTTTTTCCCACTTAACACGTGTGAATTGGGGCTGTGTTCACCTGTGAGAAGGAAAAAGTTGGACTGACCTATAATGAAGTTTGTAAGGTGTCTCGTCCTGTTTGTGTGTGATAGGCCTACACTATATTACCAAAAGTATTCGCTCACTCATCCAAAAAATCAGACTCAGGTGTTCCAGTCACTTCCATGGCTACAGGTGTATAAAATCAAACACCTTGGCATGCAGACTACTTTCACAAACATTTGTGAAAGAATGGGTCGCTCTCAGGAGCTCGGTGAATTCCAGCGTGGAACTGTCATAGGATGCCACCTGTGCAACAAATCCAGTCATGAAATTTTCTCACTCCTAAATATTCCACAATCAACTGTCAGCTGGATTATAAGAACATGGAAGTGTTTGGGAAAGACAGCAACTCAGCCACGAAGGGTTAGGCCATGTAAACTGACGGAGCGGGGTCAGTGGATACTGAGGAGGTTGCCAACTTCATATGAATGGATAGCTACAGACCTCCAAACTTCATGTGGCCTTCAGATTAGCTCAAGAACAGTGCAGAGAGCCTCATGGATGGGTTTCCACGGCCAAGCAGCTGCATTCAAGCCATACATCACCAAGTGCAATGCATAGCGTCGGATGCAGTGGTGTTAAGCACGCCGCCACTGGACTCTAGAGCAATGGAGATGCGTTCTCTGGAGTGACGAATCGCACTTCTCCATCTGACAATCTGATGGATGAGTCTGGGTTTTGGCGATTGCCAGGAGAACAATACTTGTTGGACTGCATTGAGCCAAGTATTAGTTTGGTAGTGAGGGGATTATGGTTTGGGGCTGTTTTTCAGGAGATGGGCTTGGCTCCTTAGTTCCAGTGAAAGGAACTCTGAATGCTTCAAAGGGAACAGTCTGGAGCTGGCCCCTTCCTCTTCCAACATGACTGTGCACCAGTGCACAAAGGAAGGTCCATAAAGACAGGGATGAAAGAAACTGGTGTGGATGAACTTGACTGTTCTGCACAGAGTCCTGAACTCAACCTGATAGAACACCTTTGGGATGAATTAGAGTGGAGACTGAGGGCTCTAATTTCGTAGACCAGGCACAGTTGCAGGTGCACCTGCCCTGCACCGGCCTCGCCGCGTGACCAGCGCACTTTGCAAGTTTCCTGCAGTGCCAAGAGAGGCGCATTCAAGGCACAGAGAGGTGCATCCACGCCTCCGTCCCTGCCCCTCCGCGCAAGTGCCAGAGAGGGAGGAGAAAAAGCGTGAGTGGGTTTAACACAGCCGAGTGCTGTCGTCACCAATCAAATGACCGCCTCTCCTTGCATTTAAATGTGCGCAGCGTCTGATTGGTCTGACTGATCCCCGCCACCGCGGAAACAGTGTGCTGGAAAGACCCGGTAGCGGAGACGGTCAGAGCTGCTGTCACTTCAGCAACTGGGAGAATGGACTGGCCATCGGGGTGCGCATCGGAGGCCACGAAGCCATGCGGGCCAGCTCCTGGGACAGGAGCCTTTGTCATTAATAGGAGTACAAAATTAAGAGACAGTTACACAGCAGCAGGCTTATCCATTCATAATGCTTGTGATCCACCTGCACTCCTGGTTTGTCATCACCAAATAGTAGAGCCTTTGGTGATATACTGTATACTCTCCCGGTGTCTCCGCCTCATCCTCCTTGCAATAATGTACTCCATCTTTTTAGGTCACATTAAAAATAAAGACTAAAATAGAGGAATATGGGAAATCACAGCTAAATCCTGAGTGATATGCATTTATTTTCTCTTTTTTTTCTTCGTCTTTTTTCTCCCTCTTTTCTTTGAATTTAATGAAATGAAAGAAGCCAGATGTATACTCAGTATCGGATGTTAAGGGTGTTTATTGTTGACTTGTAAGATGTGCATCAAACTTCCAGCTGCCGTCAGACAAATGTCATATTGACCCCCATGGATTAGGAATGGAATGTCACCTAAGTTCACATGCGAGTCAAGGCAGGTGAGCGAATGCTTTTGGAAATTTAGTATATTTAAATACTAAGAAATTAACTTGTTAGTTTGTGAGCAGGATAAATCAGAAAGTTGTGAGTGGATTCTGATTAAATTTTCAGGGAACTTTGATCACAGCACAAGGAGGTCACTGCCGTAGAATCCCCAATTGTCCTAATAAGCATCTTTTAGTCTGTAGGAGGAAACCAAAGAACCTGGAAAAAACCCATGCATGCTTAATCAGGCAGATCCAGGGTTGCCATGTGTACGATAATTTTATTGTATCCCATCTGGCAACACTGGGCAGATCCAAGCTCCAACCTACAATGGATTTTGGTAAGACTTTCAGTGAATGTTGGTCATGGCTCAACAAAGAGGTGATTCGACTTTGGTGGTGATCTGACTCTATGCAGGTCCAGGATTTTTTTGGACTTGTGAAGAGTTTAAGACAGCACTGTGGCACAACAGTATGTGCAAGTGCCACACAGTAAGAAGGTTCAATCCCCGTGCTGGGAAGGGCCTTTCTGTGTGGAGTTTGAATGATCTTTCAGAGCATGTGTGATTCTCTCAAGTACTCTCCTTCCACAGACCAAAACATGTTCATGAGCACGATTGGTGACTCCAAATTGTCCGTAAGTATGAGAGTGAGCATGAATGGTTGTCTATTTCTCTATTACCCTACAATTCAGTTCAGGGTTCACCCTTGCCTCTCACCCAATATCAGTTGGATAACCTCCAGCCCCTTTGACCTCAACAGGGATGAGTGTAGTTCTACACATTGTTGGCAATAACTGACCTGACTGTTCTGGAATGCCTTGGCAGAAGTTTATGCCCTCAGATCTCCTCTCATTTAAAGTAATTGAGTAGCACAGATGAGCGAAAATATTTTCAGAATTCTCAAAGACTCATTTAAGATCATTTAAGAAAAGACCAACTTAATGATATGTTAAGTTTGTGTTCGTTGGATTTATGATATGTAATATGCGGACATATTCCTCGAAATCCAGTAAGCCTTCAAACTTTAGAGTATACTTTTTGTTTGATGTGTAGGTATAGAAGCATTTATTATAAATGTACAAAAAACACTTGTCCAAACATGAAAAAGGTAAAATAAATCAAATAAGGAGCATGTTTCGACCTGTGTGTGTTCAGAAGAGTATTGTCTTACCTACTGCCGAGATGATGGATGCACACATACACACTCCGAGACAAACCAAAGTCCTCACAAATGCCATGTTAAATCCTTCAGTCCTACAGAGGCTGTTTTCTCAGAGGATGGTCCAGCTCACTGTGGGATCTCTGGATGGGGAACTGTTTAAGGTTCAGCTCTCTGCTGGCTCCACCCACATTCCTGCAGGCTGAATAAAACTTTCTGCAGTTCATTTTAAGCCACACCTCTTTTCACCGAGGCACACACTGAGAACATGAACACGAACATGAACGTGAAGATCCTCGTGCTGCTGTGAGACGGAGCGTCCAGTGTGAGTCAGAGTATCAGGCAGAAACACGAGTAAAGGCAGCCTCAGAATCAGATTCTCATTCTGCTCCAGCATTTACCCGAGAGTCTCCCTGCTGTGTGGGTCTGTAAGAAGAAAACAGGCTCAAACTGGCCCACTTGGGACTGAGTCAACCCGTCACCAAGGCAACAGGGAATGAAGCTCAAGACCAGGTTCAAGTGTGTTTAGGAGCTTTGCAGGAAACAACTTTGAATTTTTAAGAAATTTGCAGAAACACAGGGACTCAGGAACACATTAGTGTATTTATAAGCTATTGAGGCCCTGTGTCGTGGAGGGGCCCTCAGAGTGTAAGCAAAGACATTGTTTATCCTAAATCTGAGGACTAAAGGAATGATGGCCTTTATGTAGTCCACAGACTTATCAAATGATACATTTCTTTTTATACTGTTGCTTATTTCATATCAGAAGACCACCTCTGTGTAGACTTACAGAGCAGAAAAATAATAAATAAAAACTATCTGTTGCGCACTAAAAACTATTTGGTGTGCACTAGATAGTATCTGGTGCGCACCAGAAACTATCTTTCCCCTAACGGGACATTGGAAGAAAAAACATTTAATCATGAGTAGGCTATCTGGTGTGCACCAGGAACTATCTTGCCTCTAAAACGACATCGGAAGAAAAAAAATTTAATCATGTGTATCTGGTGTGCACGAAAACTATCTGGTGTACACCAGAAAGCATGTGCTGAGCAACAGATTCTTTCTCGTGCGCACCAGATACTCATAATTAAATATTTTTTCTGACCATGCCCCTCCAGGGGCTCTGTATAAACTGGTAAAGGTCTTGTAATTGCGCCATTTGGGTCAGTAATGTCAGGAGCCTATTGAAGGGCCTATTAAGGATTTATTGTACACACCCATATACAAGTCAGGCACATAGTACATCCTCTTTGCACTCTGTGTCAGTCTTTGCTTGAAGAATTTGTTGATGAAGTACCAAAATATAGGCTGACACCTTCCAAACTGTTTTGCACTGTGCACATTTTAGACAACACAATTTGTAATTTCCATCCATCCATCCATCCATCCATCCATCGACCCATCCATTCATCCATCCATCCAAACATGTATTCAATTACCTATCATCCATCCATCTATCCAAATTTCCATCTATCATCTATTGCTCAACAATCCCACATCCAAGAACTCCATCCATTCATTTATCTATCCTTTTATCCATCCATTCATCCATCCATCCATCCATCAATCCATCCATTCAGCTGTGCATACACTGATTCATCTATCCATCCCTTAATCTGACAATCCTACACTCAAGCACAACATCCATATACCATCCATCATCCATCCATCCATTCAATCATCCATCCATCTAGCTATCATCCATCCAAACTGTTTTGAACCATGCACATTTAAACAACACACTTTATAATGTCCATCCATCCATCATCTCACAACCCTGCACTCAAACAAAACATCCATATATCATTCATCATCCATCCATCCATCCATCTATCCATCTATCCAATTATACATCTGTTCATATCAATCCATTAATCATCTATTTTCCCATCTATTATTCTAACAATCCTACATTCAAGCACTTCATACATCCATACATCCAAACATACATACTTACACATTCATCCATTCATGCACAATAGATTCATCCGTCAGTGTGTTTTTCCATCCTGTCATCTGTCCATTAAGTTTGTTTGCTGGCTTACAAAACTTTGGCAAGCAGCATGTAACAGCAGTCAAGTCCCACGGAGTGGTAATCTGAGAAAAATAAGGTTGTTACAGCAGTGATGGTAATGTTGGGTGTTCTTGGGTAAAAAGAATGTTTTGCTTTTTTCTAAGTTTAATCTGTTATTTTTGATCCATAATATTTCTTTCTTTTGGTCCTAAGCATCCATAGGTTTCTTTTAAACGCATTTCTTCATATATCCACGGAAGTCAGAGCCAGCCCTTATTTATTTCATGGTCTAAGATTTTTATAACAGAAATTTATGGACAACCATTTCTATAGCAGAGAAAAACAATGTTCTGCTTAAAAGCCGTGAGAACAGCTCTGATCTCTGTTCTTTTTAAATCAGTTAATACTGATCTTTCGTCTGCAGGGTCTGCATGATCTTTACCCATTGTTATTACAATAGAAGTCACTGATGTCATCTCTGGCTATTAATCCTGGAAAATAAGAAACATGAAGTCAAATCTCACTGATCCATACAGATGGTTGATTTAATACAGCACCTCTGTGTTTTCTGTTGTTCATCTTTTTCTTCTTTTTGTCCAGGGAAGAGATATTTTTTTCATTTTCTTGGTTCATGGATCTGATTTTAATCATCATGCTCAGTCACTCGACTTATCAGTGGTGTAAGGGGAAGGATGCTCTAATATGGTTACCTGAACAATGAACAGCAGGGTTCTGATCCCCCAGGTCATGCTAGAGACAAGATGTTGTTGTAGTTATTTGGCCTCCTGTTAAATATTTAAAATTATTAAAGAAACATAGCTTTAGGTTATAGGTTTATGCCTCTTATTTTCCTTAAAACTTGTTCTTCAATCATTTTGAGGCACCTCTGAAGCCCCCTATGATGAATGAAGCATAAACTGCCTACGCCTGGGCCAGCTCTGAGTAAAATCCAATGATTTGTACCCAAGTTTGTTGCAATAAAAATGTTGATTCATTATGATAAGCTTATTTAAGGCAACATTAAATGAACGGCTGTCTTTCAGGGAGGCTGACATATAGAAACATTTTTAATTTGATCATAACCTCTTTATAAACACAATGTTTATGCCAATTTATCCAGTTTGTTTTCTTTAAGTTGAGAAAGTTTCCACAAATTCATCCAACATCTGTTTCAGATCAGCAGGGAGAGGAGCCAAGGAATGCAGACGACAAAAAGGTTATAAGTACATCTGTGTAAGTTTACTACTGGGGAGGGGCTTACTGGGAAATATAAAATGCCTATTATTTATGTTTTCTGGGGTGATTCTGGTTTATTTAGAAGATATTTTAAAGCCTCTTCCTCAGAAAACATCTCACTGGGGAACTCTGTGGGAGCACAGCAGAGTCATTTAGGAGAAAACCTGGTGGTAACAAATAGAAACAAACTGAATGTTTCTGAACCTCGCCTCCTCTGAAACACAACAGATTAGGACAAGTCCGGAAAGAACCTCTTTACATCACAACAACCCATAATCACTGAAGAAAGTTAATGCGAGAGCTGGTATGAAAACTAATACTAGCCTCCACCAAACATTCTTTTAGTAATACTAAAGTCTCCTAATAGAAACCTGAGCAACATTTTTACAGACCACAAGCTGATAATAATTAAGTCACCCATCCGTCCACATCAATTTTTGTTAAGTAAAAGTTTAAATGCCAAAGAAAGGACCTCTAAATTTCAGAATTTTGACCTGACTGCCATATTCCTGTAAAAATGTTATGGGCCCTGGTTCTGTGTTAACATTAATTTAAATATGACTGTGGACAAATTTAAGCTCAGACCATCAGCCATGCTCTGAACAGACCATTTACAGCTGCTTCAAATCAGGAAGGAATCTGTTTATTTGCCAGAACTTGTTTTTCTCATTTGGAGCAGAACATTTGGAGCAGATTTTATTTGATTGTGGAGGAATATAGTGGTCTGACCCAGAGAGCAGAGACAACAGGATCAAATCAAAGGAGATCAGAGGATCTCAGATGGAGTGCAAGGCTTTTCAATTGGAGACTCTTTAATTCAACTCTTCAATTTAATGTCCCTCTGGTGTGAGCGTGACCCCAAAGGGCACAATTGGCAAACCCAGTCCATCCTGCTGTCGGTCAAAGCAACAAGAAGAGCCTGTAGGAGTCAACAGGCAAAAGGCGAGGGGTCAAACTTTCTGTTTTGGTTAGTTTAAATCCTTCTCATTTTGTTTGATCTACATTGTACACACTATCTAATTTTACCATTTTACAAATACTAGTTAAAAATTTTGCTCGTCTTTTTTTTTTTTTTTTATATTTTCAGATTTGTGCCCACATAGGTAGATGGATAGAAATCTAATAGATAAATAGATAGATAAATAGATAGAGAGATAGATAGATAGATAGATAGATAGATAGATAGATAGATAGATAGATAGATAGATAGATAGACAGACAGACAGACAGACAGACAGACAGACAGACAGACAGACAGACAGACAGACAGACAGACAGACAGATAGATAGATAGATAGATAGATAGATAGATAGATAGATAGATAGATAGATAGATAGATAGATAGATAGATAGATAGATAGATAGAGTTATTCCGTGGGAAGGGAAACTTGTAGTGGTTGCATCCCTATGGCACACCATGGTAAGGATATCAAGCCTGTTTAAAATGTGTCGTCTAATCAAACTTGAGCTCATTTGGTACCAGCAGGACTTTTAGAGCATCTCTCCCTGGAGAGAGGTAAAATGGTCCCAGAGCTTAGGGTCAGCCTCAGACTTTATTAAACCTTCTTCTCTGTTATGGAAATAAAGCTAACTCATACATACCTATGTTACCATGCAAAGTATTTTTGTTACATTATCTAAATGTTACAATCCTGAATGGTTTAAATGGGCCTCTCAAAGTGATCATGTAAGAGAAAATTAGGTGGTGAGTAAGTGTTTTTAAAGACCTCACAGTCAAATGTTCACTCTGACGCTGACATTAATAACCATGACAGAAGTAGATGAGGTCAGAAAAGAGGAAGCAAAGAAGTACCCAGCTCATGCATCCTGAAAATGACGAGTGATCGGTCTAGTCATATGTTTGTGTCATCATTTTGTCACTAAATATGATTAATATTCACAAGAACAGAACAATAATACCATAGATGGGGACTGATGAAGAGCAAATAACCTCTTTTTTTATCATTAGATTAGGATTCAAGCTTCTTTTACTGTCACTCAGACCCAAAACAGATTATATATCATCAGAAAAAAAATGATGATATATGATAATATATAATCTGTTTTTGTTCTGAGTGAAGGTAAAATAAGCTTGACATTAAATATTACAGAAATTATATATTACCAGAAGCAAAATCCCCTGTTGCAGAAATTAAGGTGATGTTAAATCAGAAGAAACTGATGGAGTTATTTTAAAGCAACATAGACTGTGAACATAATGACGAAGAATTAATCACGCCTCTGTAAGTGGTTTTGGCGTCTGGGAGTGTTTGTGTTCACAGTGATGAGAGGAGCCTGTCTCTGACGTAAAGTAAACGTGGACCTCCTTGAGGTTTCCAAAGCGAAAACACCCTTGAGCCCTATGATCTTCCTTTTGTGTACAACTGCTGTAAAACCATTTCATGGATGACAGAGTTCCCTGTGACCTTGATATGCATGTTCAGATGAGAAGATCACATAGACACAAATAAATATTTACATATTTCACTCCAGCCTGGACCCTCATTCACCCTCAGAGCTGCCTTCATTCCTCGTGGCTCAGATTTCTCAGCTGCACATCTGTGATGAGAATCTTCTGTTCAACCACATCCTTGAGGTGCTCTATTGGACTGAGAGCTGGTGACTGTAAAGGTCCCATAGAGTTCATAAAGGAATGTATATGGTCAGTAACAATACTC
The DNA here is from genome assembly GCA_036419115.1 of Scarus forsteni. Classification (NCBI taxonomy): domain Eukaryota; kingdom Metazoa; phylum Chordata; class Actinopteri; order Labriformes; family Labridae; genus Scarus; species Scarus forsteni. The sequence goes on along the minus strand of JAZDUH010000087.1, from coordinate 4,632,955 downwards.
ATGTGGGCATTGGGGTTTAAACCATGCTTAGCTTTTACAGCCCCCAAGTACCTGATTTCAACAAAAAAGTAAGAAAAAGTGAACTGTGAACTGTTCAAAATCCTTGCTTGATCATATTGTAATAAAACCTCTCTAATTTTGCTCCGCATCACTTTATAACAATAGTCCTCTGCAGAGATGATGTAAAAAATTTTTATTATTCCTTTTTAAACTTTTACAGCCACTCCAGCATCATTTTCAATACATATTCACTAACTTCTTCAACTCATACTTAGAGGCTTTGTTTTTTTTCTTTAACTTCTTACATGCACATCCGTGGTGGTTTAGTTTCATATGTATTTAACTACATAAAGTGCTAATCTTAGTCTAAAGATAATTTAACATAACACGTTAAAAAAAAATCATAACAAACACACAGGACAGTTTAGAATTGCTGAAGAGTTTTTGGGTGACTGTAGGCAGAGGCAGGCTAACACTATCCATTGACTCCCCAGTCTTTGAGCTGAGCTAATTCGCTGTGGGCAGGCTCTGCTCTCTTGCTTGTTGCTGCACACACAGTCTACATAATGGTGTCTACCTGTGTCCACCTGTTGCCTTTTAAAACCCCTTCATTGACAATGTCTACCTGCCTAAATGCAGTGAGTTACTGGTAAGGGATTGGCAGATTATCAAGTTTTGTTATCAAGCAGCACCAGTTGTGTGTCAGCCTTTCTGCTGAAGAGGACATGCAGACATCTTCTCTGGACTGGAAGTTCTCCTGTGTGGTTTCATCAGCGCCTAAAGTCTGAGAAGCGTCTCTGCAGGGATTTCAGGACGTTATCCAGAACTCTGGACAAGTCTGGCTGTGTGTGTGTATAATGTGGAGTAATGCTTTGTCAGAGTGTCCTCCCTTTCTCTGGGTGTGGAAATCGCCTTCTCCAAATCCATGAGAATTTCCTGGAAGTGTTTGGTCCAACAGCTGACCCACCCATCGGGTTTCTGAAACATGTAGCTCATGTTTCTGACTCACTCGGAGAGCGCTCCGTCACTGTGGGTTTGGATGTTGTAACCTTGGTTTTATAAATATCCTCGGGCTGCAGCTGCTACCATCTGCATCACAGCTGTCTGTGTCACTTGACCATTAATGTGGAGAAAATACTCTGAGTACGATTGAAGAGCAAAAACAATAAAAACAGTTTTTTCTTTATTTTCATAGAGATGCCAAAATAATGTTAACTATGATGTATGCTCACTGTTGGGAGTCTATACATGATGGCAGATTTCACAGCTGCAGAGGAGAGACAATATCCCAACTATCACTTTTTGGATACATTCAGTTAGAGCTTACAGTCATAAATACGTGATAAGATTTCAGATAGCTGATTACAGACGATTGTCTCTCTAACAAAAATCTCTGAAACAGATACACAAGTGCTCAAATAACAGTAGACACTGCCTTATACAATATAAAATAATTCACAGTCTTCACTTGTCTACAGTAAAATTACACCGTATTTATCCAAATATATCACCCATTTATGACTAATGTTATGCCTCTAAGGTGGACCCCACAGCTCTTAGAAAGTATCAAATTAAACACTGGTCAAACAAAGAAAGAAATCACTAGAAACAAAATACAAAAGTGCAAATCAAAGTCAAAGGAAAAAAGTTCAACAAAAACCAGAAACTACCTACAAAACAGGAGTGACGCTGGAGAATTACTGGTGGAAACACTTAGAAACACAGAGGACGCTGCACATGGAGTGAAACTGAAAGACAATGACCCAATACAGACAAAGGGGGACGCAGAGACTAAATACACTGGGAAAACAACAAGAACAGGTGAGGCAATCACACCGGTGTAGGAATCATCATCAGGGAGACACACAAAAGGGAAGGCAGGCAAACACAAGGAACACAAGGATTTTAAAATAAAACAGGAAAGACAGAACAAGACACAAAACGGGTAATTTTACTAGGTTTCAGAACAGAATCATGACAGTAAAAAGGAAACACAAGAGGTCCAAACAAGGGACATAATACAAAATAAAACTAGACAACCCAAAACTAGCTGAAATCATGACAAGAAGAACTTTATGTAGGCTCATTCATTTAGGAACAGACTTGGGGTTCTGCCCAAAGTTGAGCGACAAAAATGTCACAAAAATGTACTTTCCATAGAAGGTAACTAAGTAAAGTCACAGATTACTTTCTTAAGAAGTAACAAGTGAGATGGAAAATTGTGATAATTAGACCTCTACAACTTCCCACACTGCACCATCTCTTGCCTCTCACCAGTAAACTCAGTACTTTTGTTTTCCCACCTTGGACCACTCCCTGACCCCACCATGACACCAGGTCCTTTTGTCTTTTGTATCCTTTTGTCTCCTAAATTTTGGTGTCTCCCTGAGCAGACAAGGTTGTGAAACCAAGTCAGAAGTTAACTTTAGAGCTGAACACTGACCGACTTTCTCAGGCCTGAAGTTTAAACAGCAGATGTTTGTCCCTGTTTAGGGAGTCAGGACAGAGTTTTTCTCACACACAAACAAACCACCAACACAAACTGTATTTCTTTACCAGACATGACGCACAGACACACATTTTAGGGTATTTCATCTAGGCTCTGGTATTCCTAAATATCCCCTTAAACAGCTCCCTTGATCCTCTTGAGATGTTAGTCTGCATGATCAGATTTTGAGTCATATAAGCTCCTCACACATGTACACACACGTTTACACCAAGAGACAGAGAGGTTCATAAAAGAGGGTGCATGTCTGAATCAGATACACAATCAAGTCCTGGCAGCCCAAACCTTAAATCTCACTGAGTCACGGCTCTGAGGGGAAACATGAAATGTTTAGATGAAAAAGAAAGAAGCCTGAAGATTGAGAAACATGTTTGTTGCTGTGACCCTGAGGTCAAATCTCAGACATCTTCCTGAAAATATCATGATTTAAAAGCTAGACACTGAAAAGTCCATCCTGCTGAAATCCAGGTCCAGAATCAAAGATTATGATTGGTTTCTTCTTGCATCGGTGTGTATTCTTGTTTAGACTGTTTCATTCATTTTTCAGAGGTTGTTATAGTGAGCAGCAGCCTCCAGTGTCAGAGCAAAGCTGGGGTCAAAGGGAAAAAACTAGTGATGGGAAGTTTGACTCTTTTCAGAGAGATGGCTCTTTTGGCTCAACTCCCAAAGAAGAGCTATAGCTCTTTCAGCTTCTGACCGGATGTTTTTAAAATGATCTTTTTTGTGTGTGGAAAACCTGTTTGTGTTTGGTGTTTTTAGGAAAATCATTATAATTTGCCAATTTTGTGCATTCATTCTGTTCTAAGACCAATCTTATTGCCAATATCTTTACACTTCAGCCAGATGCTGCTTCGCTCTTGAGTCACTCATAGCTATCCTACACGACAACACAATGCACTCACATACTCTACTAACTGCTGTATGTTGTCTCACTCACTCCTACATCCTCACATGTGATTGTCCAGATTGGCCGCTGTGCTGGCCAATCAGAACAAAGTTCTGCCATGAGCAGAGCTGGGGCTGAGCACTGTGAGAGCTAAGCAGTGAAAAGAAAAAACTGGGTGCTCTCACTCAATGAGAGCCGGCTCTTCTGTTTCACTACAAAGAATCAGCTCTCAGAGCCGATTCTTTTGAGCATGACACATCATTAGTAAACTCTGCTGTTCTTTAGAGATGTTAGAAACTAATGTTTGGTCTTAAATCAGGTTGGGGGTCGGGGGGGGGGGGGGGGACCTGTCGCGAGTCATTCGCAGGGCCACATAGAGACAGACAACCATTCATGCTCACACTAATACCTAAGGACAATTTAGAGTCACCAATTAACCTAATGAGCATGGTTTTGGTCTGCGGGAATGCCTGGAGAAAACCCACCCATGTGCGGAAGAACATACAAATTTCACAAAGAAAGGCCCGTGTCCAACCCAGGAACTGAACCAGGAACCTTCTTGCCCTGGGGCACGCACACTAACCTGCTGCACCAGCGTGCCACCCTAGAATATCTGAGGACAGACGCTAATGCTATACCCTGACAAGCCAGACAGATAGTTCCATATATCCCTCACAGAAATATTTCACTAGTCCATCTGGGAAAGAGCCGTTCAAAATGTTTTCAGGGGCAGAACGTTTGAAAACATCTGCAGCTGGTGATTAGATGATGGTGCTGCCAGTCACACTCATCACAGACCAATCATGTCAAGCCAAAGTATAATGTAGCAGCGAGACCCTGGTGTTAGCCATTAGCTTAAACCATGTTTCAGTCCTTAGACTTTCACCTTACATTGAATTATACCACATAGATGTATCATTGACCACTTATATGTGACAAGAACCTTGTCAATGACAATCTCCACCAAGTTCTCCTGGTAAACTTCTCAGGAGAGCATATTTTGTCAAAAAGGGCAAAAAAAGGGAATCGTTGACTGACCAAGATTCCGACCATAAAGCTGGCAACGTTCGTGCAGCATTTCTGCATTTCTCCCAGTTTCCGAGCAGTGATCCCCGGTCAGGGGAGGGAAAGTGAAGAAGAGAAAAAACATGATTTCCCTTAAGAAAATATTTAAGTGACGTTCCTTGTTCCTCTTTTAAATAAGAAATTGAGTCAATTTCTGATAAAACTGCAAATATTGAGAAATAGATGTTAGCAAGATAGTCCTGCAGGACTTCACACCATGAATCAGGCAGGTACATCTGCTCGAGGTGGTTAGGGCGTACACTCAATTAAACGAATATGCCAACATTTTTTTTTAATGTCTTGCCTCACTCCCTAGTCCATAACAAGCAGGTAGACACCATTCTTTCTACTATGTGTGCAGTAACAAAAGAGAGACAGACGGTACTCCCCCACTGCTAACTAGCTTAGCTCAAACGCTGGAAGTGAAAGGGTAGTCTCAGCATGCCTCTGCCTACCACTGTGGAAGTGTTATATTGGTACTCGTCCTCCGCCCCAGGCACCTATGATCCTCTCATCAGTACCCAGGTCAAGCTTCTCAGAAGTCTGGCCCCACACCTCATCCCGCAGGCCTCATCTGCAACATTAGGGTCCAGCAAGCTGTAGTAGTACACCATGACATCAGGATGAAGGCTAAGCACAAAAGAGATGCTAATTTCAAAAGAAAGTGCATATATTGGAACATATAACCCTGAAAAATACATGATAGGCTTTAAGAGCCTCTCAAAACAGTTTAACCTGACACGCCAGACTGACAGTTTCAGATGTCCATGGAAATATTTCACTGGTCCATCTGGGAAGGAAACGCTTGAAATTGTATCAAGTAGGCTATAGGTATGATGTAGCAACTCGCGCTGTAGCCGTTGGCTTAAACTGCCTTAGACTATCGTCTTGCATTAATTTATACCCCACAGATGTATTATTTACCACTTATATGTGACATGAACCTCATCAATGACAATCCCTACCAAGTTTTCTTGGTAAACTTCTGAGGAGATAATATTTTGCCAAGTTTCACTGTGTAACCATGATGACCATTGGCACATCCGTGGAGGACCTCTGCATTCTCTCCCTGTTTTCGAGCAGTGATCAAAAAACATGATTTCTTGTTAGATAAGCTTCAAGTGACATTCTCACTCCTCTTTGAAAGAATAAATTGAGTCAATTTCTGATAAAAACGGCAGATATTGCCATGTCCACAGAGACTGCTTTGGAAGTCACCATTGGTTTCAAACATTCAGTCACTTCCTATTGTTGTCATGTCTGCAGCTCGTCCTCTCTTCCCTAATTGGGGGGTTAAGCATTCAGCTGAGTGAAGTTGTTGGACAATGGAAGTTGGCAAGATGGCTATGCAGGATTGCAAGGATCAAGAATCAGGCAGGTCCGTCTGCTCTGCAAGGCTAAGGACAATTAACAGCTACAGTTATTCCAAAAGCCATTTTATTTGCCTCAGAATGGTTTGAATGCTGCTCTTGGGTGCAGTTTTTGTCTCTAATGTTTCATAGGGGGACAAAAAACTTATCACACTTCCTTTTAAAGTATTTTGGGAGGTGACAGGTGACTATTTTTGCTCTGGATGACCTTAACCTGCTCAGGGTTGGATCCTACTGTCAAAATAACAAAATGAGTGCATCTGTTTGACCCCCTCCAGCCCTATTCACACCAAACAAGACTCTGGCAACCAGGGCAGCCACTCTCCATAGAGAGTCAATGTACAGCTGTCATGGGGCAAGGCCAACCCTCCCGCAATGCGACAAATGCTGTCTGGGCGAATTGGTTGTGCTACTGGGTTGCTTTGGACATGTGACCAGGTTGTTTTCCTAAGTTGAAAAATGTTGTTATTATGGATCACAGAAGAGTGTCAATCCATGTCTTTATAAAGGACTGTAATCATCTATGCACTTTTGACACTGTTTTGATGCTGTCTTTCTATTTGTACATCCATCATCCAAATAAGTAAGGATTGAAAATGATACCATAACCTCGGTAATACAGTCATCCTTGTCACTTCTATTCTAAAACACAGAGATAAGGAAGAATCTCCCATCGCATTAAGCCTATTTTTATTACTTTCATAGTTTGTCATAATTTGCATGATATAATTGTGACATATCTTGAGTAATCTTTATTCCTAGGTATCTGAAGCAATTTAAAAGACATACACTCCGTGGGAATTCTCCCATTAACATCATAGCTTCTGATTTGGATTTATTGATTTAATATCCAGAAACTACTCCAAAATTGTCTTAACTCTGAAGAATTGCTGGGATGGAAGTTAAAGATTCTCTAATATAAAGGATAATGTCATCTGTGTACAACAATATTTTCCAATTGAAATCCCCAATATTGCTGTACTGGATCTTATCAGCTCTGCTAAAACTGAAGGTGTGATTGAACAAAAGCAGTGGAGACAGGAGACACCCCTGTCTTGTGCCTCTCTCAAGTTGGAATTGTTCAGATATACGACCGTTAACTTGCATGCTCAAGACGGGGGTCTTGATATAAAACCATGACCAGCCTCTAAATTTGGAATGAAAGGCCATTTTCTCAAGTACCATTTATAAATACTGCCAATCTATTCTATCCAATTACTTTTCAACATCTAGGCTGAGAAGCATTGTCTGTTGTGCTGATTTGTGGGCTGATGACATATTCAATGTCCTCCTGATGTTATATATACCTTGACATCTGGTTATGAAGCCTGTCAGGTCTGTGTTTATCAGCTCAGTAATACGTGATTTAATTCTGTTTGCTATAATAATACTTAAGATTTTGACATCAATAAAAAGGAGGCTTATAGGTCTACAGGAGGCACAGAGTGTTGGGTCTTTCCCCTCCTTTGGTTTTACTGAGATCATGACTTCATACCAAGTTTTGGGAGGATCCTTCTCATTGAGTGCAAAGTTAAAAACTCTCTGAAGCGAAGGAGCCAAGTCTTTTCTCAAACATCGATACAACTCCCAATCAGGTCCTTGGGCCTTGTTATTTTTAGGTCACCCATTACTTTATCAGTTTCTTCTATTGTAATTGGGTTTATCGTTAATTTTGAGCTCTGTTCATTTAATTTAACTAAATCAATTTTATTAAGTAAAATTCAAATCTTTTCTTCCTTCTTCCAACACTGGGGAGTCATAAAGTGACTTACTGTATGTTGAGAAGGCTGTTGCAATTTCATGGGGTTGAGACAATAGTTTTTTGGAATTTTGTATCAATATTTTTGAGACTTTTCTGTTTGCTTGGACTCAACGCAGTTGGGAGGCCAACAGGTTACTGGCTGAAAACGTATCATCATGAGCGACGCCAAAAATCCAGCTTGCACCCTGATCATTAGTCTGTACTGAGCATATCTGGGCCAGCCCTGACTACAGGGATGACTGTCTGTGATGTCAGTGAGAGAGCTGATCTGGGGACAAGTCAGAGGTCATGTTTTCAGACTGAGGTCAACTGTGAATGAAGGGGCAGGCTGGCTTATTTCACACTTTCCAAATATCTAGACATATGCATAAAATTTTAAACACTGATGTAAACTCCATAAAATTATTCCTGCAGATGAAAAAAAGTTTTCCTTTTTTTGGGACTTTATTCTTAGATGTACAGACCACATTATGCTCTGGTTTCCACTTTAACCCTAATGTTTCTGTATTTTTCGATAAATCCACTGAAGGTCTCCCTCAGATTTTTCTCTCAATGGCATTGAGGAACAAAAGAAAACAGTGTCGGTCCCTGAGAGGGCAGTGAGGATGTTATGAAAACCTGAGTTCATCCAAACATGACTCCTCTCCAACTCCAACACTCCAACATCTGCTCCTCCACAGCAACAACAAGCTCTGTTTTTCCTGAGAGCGTGAGTGAGCAGGGAGGGACATGTCCGATCAGGCGGACAGATTGTGTTTCACTTCATCCGTTATCAGGACGTGCAGCTCACAGAGATGATGAGACAGAATGCACTTTCAACCTCTATCTTGTTCATAATAAGTTTAACTTTGGGTCCAGTCCATTAAGAGTCAAAATCACTTTACAATTTGTTTTTAAAGAAAATCTATGGCTCAGGATTGAAGAGATTCAGAAAAATGGCTTGATGATCAATGCTGGTCCTCATATATGCTTATAAAAACCCTGCATGTCATACTGGAGTATAACTAAAGCATGACCTTTAATTTAATTTGCAGCAGATTTTATGACGGAAATAAACAAACAGGCTGATAGAAACAGGCCCAAAAAAGCCCAGCTTTTTTTTTTAATGTGATACATTACTTCTTTTTAAAGATAAATCTTCACTGTAACAGATTTTTGTAATCTTACGAGTATTTGACCAAAATATCAACAGTGACCTACTGTCAAAAAAAAAAAAAAAATCCATAGAGAACATCACTGTAAATGGCAAATGATTGTGGGAAGAAGTACTGATTTTTGTAAAACTAATACAATTTTAACAGTTAACTACCCACTGTAAAATGTCTCGATAGTAAATTATTGTAAAGAGTCATGGATCAAGAGAAACTGTCATGTTGCTCAGTAAAGCTTTTCTTTTTTCTTTTTCTTTTCTTTTTCTTTTTTTTTTTTTTTTTTTTACAAATTCATACTTTGCAAAGAAATCATCGTTAAAATAGTTAAAGTGTACAGTATATAGTTACATATATAGTTACAGTATAGATTTTTTTTACAGCAGGAAGCTGTAGATATTACAGTATAATACTGTTAGTTTACAAAAATCTGTTACAGTGTACTGTAAAGATATTTCAGAAACTTACTGGCAGCTTGTTGCCAGCAATTTACTGTAAAATTTACAGAAAGCTTTTACAGTGTACATGAAACGTGTTTTAATTTTATCCACATTTCATTTCAATCTCACAGTGACATTTTTTTTCTTATTTGGCTCTTAATTTACATCTTCAACATCCTTTTGTTTGGAGGTGGAACATCCTTTTCTTAATACAGAAATGAAAGGATTTTTTTATAACTCTATTATCACTTATCAATCTGTCTAACCTTGATTTTTGTAACCAAACAGATATAGTCAGACATTCATCTAAGTTTTGTTGATCTGGAACTGGTTAATGGACTGGTGTTGAAATTAGCACTGTGCTATAAACACTAACAGCAGTGCATTTCACACAGCATCAATGTTACTGTGTGTCAATGTCAAATAAACAATAAATAAAAATATAAACAAATCCTCCATAGCTTTAGTGGTGAAAACTTTAACAGCTACATTAGAAATGAATTGGCTATAAGGATTTCTTTCTGGTGGAAACATAATTTCTGCCCCTCTTTTTACAGTAAAATTTACATTTGTGTTTAGAGTGAGACAAAATAGTTTGTGTAACTTCTGAATTGAGTCTATAGTAGAGAGTGCATCAGATCCTTTCTGGGTTCGGGGCACAACAGCCCAAATGAACAACTGCACTTGTGGAACAAGCCCAAAAATCACAACCCATAACAGCCAGTATTTACAAGCAACTTTTGAAAAAAGAAGCCCAAAGTCTCTCATAATAAGCAAACCAGGCAGCAGGATCAGCCGGAGAACAGAGTTTCTGAGTGTCTGCTGCCCTCTAGTGGCTGCTCCAATGCTCCTCCAGTTCACAGCTGTTGCACTCTGAGGGTGCTTCACATTACATAACTTTTCCATCCTCACTTCCTCTCTCTCCTCAATCAACAAGAAGACATTCACCCTCCTCTACGATGAAGGCTCTTCCACCTTCAAAAACTGCAGCTAGAGGAGGCGAGGAGAAAGGAAGCTTCTGGAAGAGCTCAGAGCAAGGATGCTAGGGTGTTTATTTTTTTTTTAAACTTAATGAAATTTGCACTGTATGCAGCACATCTTTTCATCTCAGTTTGTAATGAATCTGTGAATTGTGCTCACTTACTGTATGTTTGCAATCAATGCTTTTTGCTGCTTTAACACTGTAAATTAACCATTATGGATAATCATATCTTATATATCTCATCTAATTTACGAAGGAAAATTAAATTTTAGTCTAGTTAAGTGTATCATCTTTAGCTTTAGTGTTTGTTTTTTTGTTTCTTTTTTATGCTTGTTTTCTTTTTGATTTTAATAAAAGCATATGCTTGAAGAATAGTTTGATGTAGTTTGGTTATTCATTAAAGTTTTTCTTCCAGTTTTAGAACACTTCAGGAGCTCTCCGTTCTTGCATAGCTACTGTAGTGGTAATAAGACTAGTGTTAATGGTGCAATAAGATATTTTGTTGGGTCACATATGGTGTAATTCACACCTTCCAACAAATACAACTCTTGGAATTGCTGGTTGAGCATAAACAAACCTGTAGACAGGCAGGATATGCACTTAGAAGGAACAATGACTTTCAGTTATTGTTTTATAACACTAAGCACAACATTTGAGAAAGTATCAAAACAACACAGCAAAAATATAACATTTCAGCATTTTAAGCATTTTAAGGTTGCCCAGGTTTTCTGGGGATTTCTCACAGTGAAGGAGGTAATCAAATCAAATAAGAGCAACAGACAAAAAACAAATTACAAATATTCTTAACATGTGATATAAAGGGATAAGCCAATTTTTTTTTTCGTTTCTTGGCTCAGTCCAAACAAGCAGACATAATTCTTTCTACCTTGTATGTATTTACAAGGACGAAGCAGGCAGATCTTGCCCACTGCTAATTAGCTGAGCTCAAACACTGGGCCTCAATGGGTAGTGTTAGACTGTCTCTGCATAAAGTCATCAGATAAAACTATTCAGTTACCCAAAGTTGTGTGCTTGTTAAAACCTTTTTTTCTTTGTGTTATGTTATGATCTATTTTTGGGCTAAGATCAGCACTTTATGCTGTTTTTGAAGTATATACATATATTTATACATATATATATAATTTAACTATATACAAAATATGGATAGACTGCAGTACCAAGAAAAAAAGCAATTGTGGGTCTTAACACCTCAAAAAAACGGTGTTCAGTCACAAAGGCTTTTTAAAAGCTTCAGAAGATTTCAAATCAGTGTCGGTTCTCTTCAGCTTTATCAATTTAAATAACAACAAACATTATTTTTCTCGTTGTTCCTTTAAATCTGGCTTGGAGTGGTTGTTTCATAAGAGAAGCGTCATAAAGGTTTTTGTTCAGAGGAGCAGCAGCTGCTCAGACCACACCTCTGAGAGTCTGTTTAAATAAGACAGCCTGACACCACAATCAGAGTGGTTCCTGTTGATCAGACCAACAAGGCAGCTCACAACATAACGCTTAGTTCTAAGTGAGAATTTTAATTATCGAGAACGTTATTCTGAATTGTTCTGAAGAGTGACAAGTCAAACATGAACTTCTTACAGCTACCAGGTAAGAATATATTCATTTTTCATCATTTCTTACAAAATATATGTACATATACATTTGTAAACACTTTATTTTTTATGTCACAAGACATTTTTTCCAGTTATTGTTTGTTTGGTTTATATGTTATAAAAATGCTCAAGCTTATTTATTTAGTTGTTGGGTTTTGCATAGTACTGACAGCTTTTTCATGATACTATATAAACTAGAAAGCACTCGGAGAGCGCAGACCTCCGCCAGTCCTCCACAGTCCTCCACAGTCCTTAGCCATATTGTCATTTTGACCATAAATATTAGTCCTACCTTTATTTCATCCGGAGATATCTGGATCAACACCAAAATCGAATCAGTTCTTCCTTTTCCCATGCTGAGCATTTCCTGAAAATTTCATCCAAATCTGTCCATTACTTTTTGAGTTATTTTGTTCACGGACGAACGGACAGACGGACGGACGGACAAACTCTCCCAAAAACATAACCTCCTTGGCGGAGGTAATAATGAAGCAAAGAATATTGATGAAGGATGGGAGGAAATAATGAGATGATGATTGTTAGCAATTATTAGTGATAGATTAAAGCATTTAGGCAATCTAATACAGCTCACTAGTCTGATTTTTAAAGCAGCTTGTTTAAACCTTTTGAAACTACTGAAACATTAAAAAGATTGATTAGTAAAGAGGTTTTTAATGTTTTATCAAATTGTCCTATTAGTGGTGGACTCTTTCTGGCCCGCTGTTTCAGGAAAATATCACTGTCATCCTAGAAATACCCTCTATAAAATAAGCATCTGTACTTTTTATGTATGGGTTCTTTAAATGTGTGAATTAAAAAAAAGATTACAGAGTATTGTCCAATTTACATTGTTGCTGTATATTTTTATTGATCATATTGTTGCATTCTATTGTGATATGCATACTTTTGCCATTCCACAGCCCTGAGTTGTTGTGGATAATATTACTGTGAAGGCTGAGAGATTTTGAAAGTGCTTATTGACACAACTTTCTTTGGACATTAAAAGCAACATATTCTATCCTTGAAGTTCTGGTGACTTTGGTCGTATAAATTAGACACAAACACACCATCAAGCAGGCTGCAGTATTAATGCTTTGCCTGACTGTGGCATACATGCCTCTCATTGGTCAGTTGTGCGCTTATATGGTACAAAACTTTGGAAAAATCAGAAATATTAAGAAAGAATAAAATCTACTTTTTCACCAGACTATGGAATTGAAAAATAGATAATTGTGCAAATTACTGGATGGACTGATGTGAACGTCACAGCACAACATTTAGATTAAGCGGAGTTGCTTGAGTTAGGAAATTCAGTTTAATCAAAAATACAGGTTTCTAGATACACAAAATTAAAGATCAAACTGAAGACCCCATAAATAAATACACAAATTCTAGGTTTCATTTTTTAAAAAGTACATCCCTATAATCCGGTTATACCTTCAGTCTGATTTCCTGCAGATGAAGCTGTATGTTGTTTGATATCAAACTTTCATCAATTTAAAGAAAATGCAAATGATTCTGAGATAAATTCTCTGACCACTGATAACCTCAATGTGCCCATGGTTGAAAGGAAGGCAGAAAAATATATCAGGTCACATTTAAACCTACACGTAGGCCCTAAGATTCTAGACTTCGACTCTGAGGATGACGCAGACGTGCAGAAAGGTGGTCTTGTCGCCTCCTCTGCTAAGGTGGTTCTGTTTTTCTCAGTGTATGTGTGACAACAGTCTTTGTGAATTTAACTTGAAGCTCCACAAGGAAGCAGGGAAGGTACTGAAACAAGAGAAGAAACAGGATGCACTGGACGCTACTTTTACTACCTTGGCGATCACTCTTCATGCAAAGTCAATGGGTGCTTCCCAAAGCTCCAAAGTTGCACCCTCGCCTCCTCCACTCGACTCCTCCACTTGCGTCTTAGTCCCGCCCAGCAGAGATGCATGCCAGAGACGCGAGGAAACGAACAGAGGAGAGAGGAGACGAGGAGGTTCATTTTATGAGCATTGAGATGTCCTCTCCTCCGGAGCGTCACATGAAGCGACGTCTTTTAATTATGACGGAGTCACAGCTGAATTAACCGGTCTGAGCGCACAGGAGAAACTGAATTAAGGAAAATAAAGTAAACTCCAGGGCGCTCGACCGCGGTAAATTCATATCCACTTTTACATCAGTTTAACATGAATATGTTCATGAATGAAAAAGAAAAATGTCACATTTTCCCAGGCACAGAATGAAAGGAGTTTTAAATTGTTATTTGCAGCCACTTTGTGTTCATAAATAATGTGTTTATTCTGCTATCAGCACTAAAAAGACCCTCTCTGCGCATTTATATAGAAAAAATGTAAAGGCCTGAGTGTAAAAATGTACAATTCACTACTTTCTCTCCTTATTTATGCTTGTTTACAGCAGGAACTACATAAAACATGCTTTTTATTTATGTGCATTATAATCTGCCTGACCATGGTCTGCTGGGTGCTGATATTTGTCAATAAGAATCCCTTTTTTTATTATTTATTATTGTCCATGTTTGCTGTTTGTAAATGTACGTATGGTCTGGGTAGACTGTAAAAACTGAATTGTCCTTTGGGAAAAATAATAATCTAATGTAAAATGTGTTTTCCTGAACAGACCTGTCTACTGTAGCAGCCTCACAGTTACAGACATAAACACAAACAACACAGATAAATCAGGACAGACAACAGATGGGAAACCTGAAAGAACTGCCCCATGATAGTGTTCAATATTTTCTGTGATATCAATATGACCAGCTAAGAATTCTTTTAAATGATAAGTGGGTGATTCTCTGAATTCGGTGCACTTTGCGTCCCACAGGTTTACCTCAAAGGTTTTCTAATAAAATAAGTCACAAAATGTATTTTAAAACTAGAAATGGAAAGACCCACATGTCTTTGCATTATAACACACAAAAACATTTCAAAATGTATGTGTTGAAAAGTTTTATGGGTTGCTGAGGCACAGAGGTCAGCCAATTAAGCATGTCCCCACTGACTGGAGTTTCTTTTCACTGAATATGAACAAATGGAAATATCCAGTAACCAAAAATTTTTTTTCTGTCTATATAATAAATTGCTGGTCTACTTTAACCTAAATAAAAAAATATGAGAAAAACATGTGAATTATTTATTTAAAAAACACTGTTTAATCTTGTCACCCAGTTTTGTTCAACCCCGTAACAGCATACCAAACCCTCCCTATTTTTAAATAATGGTTCAGTCCAACTTTCTCAGCACCCAGGAAATGACATCACTCAAGTCTCTTCCCACTCACACTGTCAAGAGAGGATAGTGTTAGCATACTTTCTTAAGCATATTTTAATGTTTTTTTCATTAGATTAACATTGTCAAGATCAACCTTTCAACACTGTTACATGACTAAATGATATTTGATATTGTTTGGATAGAAGCAAACAGTTGTCCTGGAAAAATATTTTAATTCCTTGTTTTCCTCATGTCATATGCTGCTGGATACCCCAACTAATGTGGGCTTATGGCTACTTTTAGCCAAAATCTTCAATCAGAACATTCAACCCCGTAACAAACATCACTGTTACGGGGTTGAATCATTGTTACAGGGTTGAATGTTGGACTGTTCAGAAGCCAGCCAACCCAATTCCTCTAAATGGTATTTCATGTTTATTATTTTTAGATGGCTAAATCAAATGCAGAGAGGCAAAGAGAATACAGGGTGAGAAGAAATGACGATTCACAGAGAAGGGAATACCTCAGGAAAGAGCGTGAGCGATGGAAAGGAGATACAGAATCAGTGAAAAAGAAATCAATTAATGACCTGAGTAAAAGACCTCAAAGACGCAAGCGAAAGGAGTGGTGGAAGGCGAAAGAAAGACAAAAAAGGAAAGCTGAGATTCAAAACAGTGGGCCTACCTCTCTAACCCCTCCACATACTCCTGACAGTGAAATTCAAGAAGTGCAAGCCAGACCAGGGTCCTCACAGTGAGGGAAATATGTGGTTAGAAATAAGGCTAAATTATGATAGCTTGTTTAAAAAACACTGCTATATACACATATATGGCATTAATCTCATTATTCCAGTCTAGTAGCTCCTGAAAAATGTACATTCATAGGAAGGGAGACGTGATCTAATATTACTTTGTTATTACTTATATAACAGACAGCAATGTACTTTTTACTGCTGATACTGCAGATGACAGACTCATTCAATTAAAAGTCTGGTAGGACCATATGAATTTATTTTAATAGTAATGTGTATATTTAACAGTGTAACTGTGTTGCACATTGAATTGTTTAGTTCTTGATTGTTTCTCCTCATGGGACAGATCATTTCATTTTTAATGTGTTATTTTTAAACAATGTTAAAGGGACTGTGAGGATTTTCTAAGTAATTACATAAAAAGTCTGACTTTTAGATATATGCCTGATGGAAATACACACTTTAAGATGAGTTTTATAGCATCAAAATAGGTTATCTATAAATGCTATTCCTTAGCTTCACGGTTGGGTCGGACAGGCTGGACTGGCCTGGATACTCAACTTCAGGAACAAGCAAATTTATATTATTCAGACACATCTTAGAGCACCGAGCTGTAAGTAGAGATATATAGCCGGCTACAAAACTACAATACTAAGTCTTCCAAAAATTGCTTGTTGTCACACATCAAAAACTACCGCTTGGGTCACATCTTTTGGTGCGTTCCAGTTGCAGTCAGAAGTAGGAATTTCCGGGTTCCGAGTAGGAAACTGCAACTGAAACGTTCCCCGAAGTCTGAATTTCCCACTGGTAACTCGGTGAAACCTCGCCACCCTCGAGTTGACAATGGAAGATGGATGCCCCCAGTGTGAACAGTTATTTAGCTCCTGTAATAATCCATTTATTTGCACTTCTGACTGGGGTGTGTTGCTCTAGATCAGCTGTATACATAGTATTGTTAGACTTATATTTACAAAAATGCTGCCATAGTGATAATCACATTCTTCATGTGATATTTGTGAACAACAACGCAGGCGTGCTAACAACAGCTAACAATAGCCTGATAGATCAGCATGTTTTTTCCGACTTCAACTGGAACACCGATAAGTCAGAGATGATGTCACTCCCAGTTTCGAGGTTACTGGAACGCAGCATTACGACAGTCGCCATGCGTGCTCATGGGTAGCAGAGTCTTTATGTCGCCAAGAAATGGATTCTCCTCATAGCACCTTTAAATATTAAATGCCTTGTGATATTTGTTTCAGTGAATAAATTAAAATTAGTTCCAATTTGATCTGATATTGTCATTTATTCAACCCTGTTACAGTGAGTTCAACTCTGTTACAGAGTGTTCAACCCTGTTACTTGATACATATTCATACATTTTTTGATAATAATAACAAATATTAGATAAATGTTTGTTGTACTGTATGCAGAGTTTAGAGGACAAGTACAAAATATACAAAAGTCCAATCTAATGTGAGTGTTAAAGTACATTTTCACAATTTATGAAGACCGCTTTTACATTAAGTTGCCATATCCTATATGGCAGTCAAATAATTATAATTAGGAATCAAATAAACTATACTTAAAATAAGTTATTTTACACAAGGGACAGGTGATTGCTGAGGCACTGGAAGACTTTGCTTGAAAATGTTTTAGAATTATTCTTATACAGGTATCAAATTGTCCTGTTACGGGGTTGAATTTAAAACAGCCTAAGCACACAGAAATTTCTAATAAAAGTTTAGGATTTCACACCTAAGGTGGTAAAATAAGATTTCTCAGAGGTTCTAATAGTCTTTCATCAGATGCAATATTCAGAAACACCTTTTCTTGTTGTATATTTTTCAATAACCAGAGAACCCAAAGGGCACCGAATTCAGAGAATCACCCAAGTCAAATATTTCTTTGCACAGTGAAGAAAATAAAAAAGAGATAAAAGAGACACTGAAATTTAGTAACTGCTCACATTTGAGGGAACATTAGGCCTACACATCGGCTGCTCTGTGTGAAATGTGGATATACTCATTAAAATGACTCACAAAAAGTTGCTAATTTTACTTTATCACTTTCTTTTGCTCCGTGATGTTTTCATTTCACACATGTGGGCAGCTGACGCTTTACAGCCGGCTGCAGATACGTCACAAAGGGGCGTGTCTGTCAGTGAAAAGACTTCCGCGAAGCCTGCACTTGTGTTTCCTCGATTATGCCTCCTCCAGATCAGTCTCCTCTCTCCTCTCTCCTCTCTCCTCCGAGCGCTTTTGGCGCTTTGGAACATCCTTCAATATGGCTGCTCACAAAGTACTTCCGGTGTCGCGGAGGAGAGAGGAGAGAGGAGACTGCTTTTGGCACATTGGGAAGCACCCTCTGGCATGCATCTCTGCTGGGCGGGACTAAGACGCAAGTGGAGGAGGCGAGTGGAGGAGGCGAGGATGGAACTTTGGAGCTTTGAGAAGCACCCATGGACACGCGATGCTACGTCAGTGGGCGACGCGATTTTGGTAGCTGGGTCGCTTGCGGTGTGAACGCAGCAGACTTCAGGAAACAGCCTCTGTACCGACGTGGCATCGACAATACTTTGGCGTTGAGTGCAGGTCTGCAACATCTTCAAGAGCCATGCCTGATTGCCTCCAACAAGCCACAGGTGCCCAGGTGCGTGAGTGTGCAGGAGGGGGAAGGTAAGAGCAACTGCAGCAGAGAGGGGTGGGGCTACTCAGGAGTGGGTCTCCACAGTATGTTTGTTTATTTCACCATTAATTAATGGTCGTTTTTGATCAATAACTGTCCTAATCATAATGATATTGCATTATGATGGTAACTTTATCATGGAACTATTTCTTATAGATGTAACAGCAAAATGGGGGCTATCTTGATGTTGGTTTGCACACTGCAGTGCTTTTTTGTTACCTGGATAAATCTTCTACAAGGACTGTCGTGCTTCAGTTTTCTCTGTGGATTTGGAACAAAGAAGCATCTTCAATCACCTATAACAACGTTTATTGTCCTGTCCTGCCATGTGCCAAGGATGGAGACTCGTACTCAATAGTGGATCAGGACCTTTCCAGACACATTTGTGGCAGACCAAAACCAGCTCTAAGACCTCAATCCTAATGCTAACTTCTATTTATTGTCTTTTTATTTGTTGTATTCTTTATTATTAGTTTTTCTTGATTTTAATTTTTAACCTACATATAAAACTTTATAAAAAAATATTGCGAACTTTTTAAGCAGTCAGCTGCTCACAAACAAATTGACAAATGCTGGCAAGAACACAACTTCATCAGTGGAGATCAATATGCACAACAATTTATCAATTTTCTCAAAATAATATGTAGCCTATCAGACTTTCAAACCTGTGATGACGGTGAGGAATAAAATCTGTTTTGTAAGACAGAATTGCTGATCTATTTACAACAGTTCATCCAGGACCATGAGGTGTTAAAGTTAAATGGACTTGAGCTAAGCAGCTAGTCTCTTGTCTTTCCTTATGCCCCATAATCGGATCAGTGGGTAGGCCTGGATGTGCACAAGCCTGCCAATATAATGAAAAGAAAACAAAAAAACTGTCTGTTCTAGCGTGAGTTGTGAAGAAAGTTAAAATGTGTTGGAAAGTAAATTTTTATTGCAGTAGATTATTCATCCATCCAATTTGTTTAAATTTGCTTTTGCTGACTGGAGCAGAATCTAGTTTTTAAGTGCAAAGTTTTACTGTGTTTTTATCAAATTATGGGTTGGTGATGTTTTATTGATCTAGACTTAACTATTCAGACAGCTCAGTCTTTGTGAGCCTTCCTGCCGGTCACCGGCGTCTGATGTGTCCTCACCTGGCTTACCTGCTGCTGCTGTGTTTTGCCACCTGTGCTGGACTTTTTCACCTGGGGGTTTCCTACCGGATTAAGCTGCATGGACCTGGGCTCCAGAGAGATGTCGCCTTTCCACATGCCGCTGTTCCTGCTGTCTACCTGCGGTAGGATCTACTGATGTCTCTCCGCTGATGCCTTTGAGTTACCGGTGCTACAACACCCAGCTCCCCTGGTCTGCTCCTCGGCGCCGCTGCCTGCTCAGGGTTTGTTTCTGGGCAAACAGCCTGGGCTTATGTAGGCTGCATCTTTTATTTTTAATACATCATCTTTCAGTACGCAGTGCTGAGGTCTCTGAACATGTTTTTGCTTGTGGTGTTGCTTTCGTGGAACTCTTGGGAAATGGAGCCACAATCAGAGAGTGTAGCGGGGTTGCTGCGCTCTCCATTTACCCCACGGCGTAACCACCATATACTTCGGGTGGGCCGTGACCCCCACCGCTCAGTAATAAGCCTATTATATCTTAATATGTGACATATGATATGTCCTCCTTTGATGAACCTGGCAGTAGAGGATCAGTCACTTGTTGATTCTGATTTACTTTAAATTTAAGAAAAACAAGGGAAACAAAACTGTGTGACCACCCCCCTCCCACTTGGATTGAGCAAAGGGGATGCTCCATCATCAGAATGACTTTGGTGTCAATATAACGAACAAAAGTTTAGTTATTAAAGTTTAAATATTCATAACCTATTAATATTCGTCAATATAACAAAAATCATATAAAATACGGTGAAACCTATTTTTCTAAAATTAGAGCTATAGCCTAGTAAAGAGCAAAGGGATGCCCAATTATCAGAATGACTTTGGTGTCAATATAATGAACAAAAGTTCAGTTTGTAAAGATTTAATAGTCATAACCTGTTAATTAATATTCATCCATATTTAAAAATCATATAAAAGACGGTGAAACCTATTTTTCTACAATTAGAGCTGAAGTACAGAGCAAAGGGGATGCCCAATCATCAGAATGATTTTTGTGTCAATATAATGAACAGAAGTATAGTTATTAAAGTTTTAATAGTCATAACCTGTTAAATCATCTTCCGCCACATTAAAAAATCATATAAAAGACGGTGAAACCTATTTTTCTACAATTAGAGATGTAGTACAGAGCAAAGGGGATGCTCAATCATCAGAATGACTTTGGTGTCAATATAACAAACAGAAGTTTAGTTATTAAAGTTTTAATAGTCATAACCTGTTAATTAATCTTAGTCCATACTTAATAAATTATATAAAATACAGTGAAACCTATTTTTCTAAAATGAGAGCTGTAGTAAAGATCAAATGGGATGCTCTATCATCAGAATGATTTTTGTGTCAATATAATGAACAGAAGTATAGTTATTAAAGTTTTAATAGTCATAACCTGTTAATTAATATTCGTCCATTTTTTAAAAAATCATATAAAATACAGTGAAAACTATTTTTCTAAACTTAGAGCTGTATTACAGAGCAACGGCGATGCTCAATCATCAGAATGACTTTTGAGTCAATTATATAACAAACAGAAGTTTAGTCATTAATTTTTAATATTCATAACCTGTCAATTAATATTTGTCAATATTTAAAAAATCATATTAAATACAATGAAACCTATTTTTCTAAAATAAGAGCTTTAGTACAGAGCAACAGGGATGCTCAATCATCAGAATGACTTTTGAGTCAACAAAACAAACAAAAGTTAAAGGATAACTTCGGTTCCTGCAGCTTTTACATTGTTTATAGAATGAAGAAGAACAATATACTCACCCAGAAGGCTTTCCTGATCCAAACAGTGCTTCGGGAGATATTTAGATCCAAAATCGAGCAGCGAACACCCGTATAATGGTAGCACGTAGATCATAGATCATCTGGGCTGATGACCACAGGTGGCTGACCCGATAGGGTAGAGGGTCCAACATCCTCTCTCCTTGATCCCCCTGCTTCAAGTCGGGCAAAAAACTCATTTAGTTTATCAGGGAGAGAAGCATCACTGTCCTCAACCCTCTGCCTGGTCTTGTGCTGGGTGAGTTGTTGGATCCCCTGCCACATTTGCCTGGTGTCTCCTGTGCTACAGAGGTTCTCCTGGATTTTGCGTGCATGATTTTTTTTTTGCGGCTCTAATCCCTCTGGAGAGTGCTGATCTGGCTGTGCAGAGAGCAGCCTTGTCTCCTTCTCTGTACGCGACATCCCGGTCTTTTAATAGCTGTCGTACCTCAGCAGTCATCCAGGGTTTTTGGTTGCTGCGTACAGTAAAGGTTTTTACTTCGGTAACGTCCTCTGTGCACTTGGCAATGTAGCTTATTACCGCATCAGCATACTCCTCAATGTTGACATGATGCTCTCCCTGTGATGCTGCAGTTTTAAAAATCCCCCAGTCAGTAGATTTAAAACAGTCCTGCAGCGCTGAGACTGCTCCATCTGGCCACACCCTGATGTGTGTCTGGGTTGCCCTGGCCCGTTTCAGCATGGGTTTGTAAGCTTGAACCAGTAGTACAGATTTATGGTCAGACAGGCCAATATGGGGTTGAGGGATGGCCTTGTATGCCTCTGCAGTGTTGGAATAGACCAAATCAAGAATATTTCCACCCATTGTATTAAAATCCACATATTGCTTAAATGTGGGGAACACAGTCTTCAAGCTGATGTGGTTGAAGTCTCCTGCCTACACCACAAAACTGTCCGGGTGTTTAGTTAACAACACGCTGATGACGTCATACAGGGGGCGATGAATGATGAATGAACAGAAGTTAAGTTATTTAAAGTTTTAATATTCATAACCTGTTAATTAATATTTGTCATTATTAAAAAAAAAAAAAAAAATACAATGAAACCTGTTTTTCTACAAATAGAGCTGACGTACAGAGTAAAGAGGATGCTCAATCATCATATTTGGTGTCAATATAATGAACAGGAGCTAGGTTATTAAAGTTTTAATAGTCATAACCTGTTAATCAATATTCGTCCATATTTAAAAAAATCAGAGTCAACATAACGAACAAAAGTTTAGTAATTAATGTTTAAATATTCATAAACTGTTAATTAATCTTCGTCCATATTTAAAAAAAATCATATAAAATACAATGAAACCTATTTTTCTACAATGAGAGCTGAAGTAAAGATCAAATGGGATGCTCAATCATCAGAATGACTTTGGAATCAATATAACAAACAAAAGTTAAGTTTTAAAAGATTTAATAGTCATAACCTGTTAATTAATATTCATCCAAATGTAAAAAAAACATATGAAATACAGCGAAACCTATTTTTCTACAAAAAGAGCTGAAGTACAGAGTAAAGCGGCTGCTCAATCATCAGAATGACTTTGGAGTCAATATATAACAAACAGAGGTTGAGCTATTGAAGTTTTAATATTCATAACACGTAAATTAATATTCATCCATATTTAAAAAATCATATAAATTACAATGAAACCTATTTTTCTTAAATTAGAGCTGAAGTACAGAGCAACAGTGATCCTCAATCATCAGAATGACTTTGGAGTCAATATAACGAACAAAAGTCAGGTTTTTAAAGATTTAATAGTCATAACATGTAAATTTATATTCATCAATAGTTAACAAATCATATAAAATACAGTGAAACCTATTTTTTTTTTAAATTAGAGCTGTAGTAAAAATCAAATTGTATTCTCTAAAATCAGAATGGCAGTGGAGTTAATATAACAGACAAAATTTAGGAATTAAATTTTGAATATTCATAACCTTTTAATTAATATTTGCCCATATTTAAAAAATCATGTAAAATACAGTGAAACCTTTTTTTTTCCAAAATCTTTGCTGTAGAATGGAACAACAGGGAAAATTGATACTAAGAATGTAAAAAATCATAAGTTTTTATAGTCATAACCATTTTATCAATATTTTTCATATTAGAAAAAAATCACATAAAATAGAGTGAAACCTATCTTTCTAAAATGAGAGCTGTCGTACAGAGCAAAGATGGTACTTAATCATCAGAATGATCAATATAACCAACAAAAGTTAAGTTATAAAAGTTTATATAATAATAATCTGTTAATTTATGTTCATCCATATTTGAAAAATCACATAAAATACAGTGAAACCATTTTTTAAAATTGGAGCTGCAGTATGTATATATATATATATATCTACAATACCCAAAACCAGTGAAGTTGGCACGTTGTGTAAATTGTAAATAAACACAGAATACGATGATTTGCAAATCCTTTTCAACTTATATTCAATTGAATACACAGAAAAGACAGGATATTTAATGTTCGAACTGAGAAACTTTATTTTCTTTTGCAAATAATCATCAACTTAGAATTTAATGGCAGCAACACATTGCAAAAACGTTGACACAGGGGCATTTTTACCACTGTGTTACATCGCCTTTCCTTTTAACAACACTCAGTAAATGTTTGGGAACTGAGGAGACCAATTTTTGAAGCTTTTCAGGTGAAATTCTTTCCCATTCTTGCCTGATGTACAGCTCAAGTTGTTCAACAGTCCGGGGTCTCCGTTGTTGTATTTTACGCTTCATAATGCGGCACACATTTTCAATGGGGGACAGCTCTGGACTACAGGCAGGCCAGTCTAGTACCCGCACTCTTTTACTACGAAGCCATGCTGTTGTAACACGTGCAGAATGTGGCTTGGCATTGTCTTGCCGAAATAAGCAGGGGCGTCCATGAAAAAGACGTTGCTTGGATGGCAACATATGTTGCTCCAAAACCTGTATGTACCTTTCAGCATTAATGATGCCTTCACAGATGTGTAAGTTACCCATGCCTTGGGCACTAATATACCCCCATACCATCACAGATGCTGGCTTTTGAACTTCGCGCTTATAACAGTCCGGCTGGTTCTTTTCCTCTTTGGTCCGGAGGACACGACGACCACAGTTTCCGAAAACAATTTGAAATGTGGACTGGTCAGACCACAGAACACTTTTCCACTTTGCATCAGTCCATCTTAGATGAGCTCGGGCCCAGCGAAGCCAGCGGTGTTTCTGGGTGTTGTTGATAAATGGCTTTGGCTTTGAATAGCAGAGTTTTAACTTGCACTTACAGATGTAGCCACGAACTGTAGTTACTGACAGTGGTTTTCTGAGGTGTTCCTGAGCTCATGTGGTGATATCCTTCACACATTGATGCCGGTTTTTGATGCAGTACCGCCTGAGGGATCGAAGGTCACCGCTAGTCAGTGCTGGTTTTCGGCCTTGCCGCTTACGTGCAGTAATTTCTCCAGATTCTCTGAACCTTTTGATGATATTATGGACTGTAGATGATGAAATCCCTAAATTCCTTGCAATAGCTGGTTGAGAAATGTTTTTCTTAAACTGTTGGACAATTTGCTCACGCATTTTTTCACAAAGTGGTGACCCTCGCCCCATCCTTGTTTGTGAATGACTGAGCATTTCAGCGAAGCTGCTTTTACACCCAATCATGGCACCCACCTGTTCCCAATTAGCCTGTTCACCTGTGGGATGTTCCAAATAAGTGTTTGATGAGCATTCCTCAACTTTCTCAGTCTTTTTTGCCACTTGTGCCAGCTTTTTTGAAACATGTTGCAGGAATCAAATTCCAAATGAGCTAATATTTGCAAAAAATAAAGTTTACCAGTTTGAATGTTAAGTATCTTGTCTTTGCTGTGTATTCAATTGTATATAAGTTGAAAGGGATTTGGAAATCATTGTACTCTGTTTTTATTTACAATTTACACAACGTGCCAACTTCACTGGTTTTAAGTATTGTGTATATATATATATACATATATATATATATATATATATATATATATATATATATATATATATATATATATATATATATATATATATATACATATGTGTATATATATATATGTGTGTGTATATATATATATACAGTCATGGAAAAAATTATTAGACCACCCTTGTTTTCTTCAATTTCTTGTTCATTCTAATATCTGGTACCACTAAACGTATAATACAATGAACACAACAAAAAATGCAGCTGGTCACATAATACTTTATGTCCTATTTGACATTCTTAAGCTTAATTGATTCCCAGGGTATATAAGAGGCCATTTCATGTCACAAGCAGCACTGCACATGCAAAGGCCTAGAGTGGTTTCCTGCTTACATTCAAGCCGTAGCACAACTCAGAAGTTGTCAGCTCTCACATAATGCCTAAAACAAAAGAATTATGTGAAGCCACAAAGGCAGCCATCTTGGCACTGCTGGAAATTGGCATGAGTGAGAGACAGGTAGCGAAAAAACTGAAGATCTCCAAGACAGCCGTTCATTACAACAAAAAAAAACAAGCTGAACATGGCACTACCAAATTGCTACCTGGCCGTGGCAGGAAAGCGTCTTTCTACCCCACGAGATGACCGTGCACTCATCCGTTCTTGTGCCAGGAATCGTCGACAGACCTCCAGGGACCTTAAAAATGAGTGGGCACTGTCGAGAAATGTGACTTGTTCAGCAAGGACAGTTCGAAACCGACTTGTTGAAGCTGGTTTGAAGTCACACAGAGCACGCAAGAAGCCCTTCATCAATGAAAGGCAGAGGAAGGGGTTACTCTTTGCTCGAGACCACAAGGATTGGACTGTTGATGATTGGGCTAAGGTTCTCTTCAGTGATGAATCCAATTTTGAATTGATGCCCACTCCAGCCAACTTACTGGTTAGGAGGAAGCCTGGAGAAGCTTACAACCCAGACTGTCTTGCCCCTACAGTAAAACATGGGGGTGGATCAGTCATGATCTGGGGTTGTTTCAGTCTGAGTGGAACAGGGCAAATGCAATTGTGTGAAGGCCGAATGAACCAGGTCATGTACAGGACTACCCTTGAAAACAGTCTTCTTCCATCAGCTGGAAAACTCTTTCCTGCCTCGAATGACTGGATTTTCCAACAAGACAATGCCCCTTGCCACACGGCAAGGTCAGTTAAAACCTGGATGGAGAACCACAACATTCAAGCACCATGCCTTGGCCTGCTCAATCACCAGATCTTAATCCAATTGAAAACCTGTGGAAAATCATCAAACTCAAAATGGAGAACCACAAGCCCAAAAACAAAGAAAATTTGTTTGAATTTGTCCAACAGGAATGGGCTGCTGTGACAGCAGAACAATGTCAGAAGCTGGTGGAGAGCATGCCAAGACGCATGGCTGCAGTCATCAAAAACAATGGTTATGCAATCAAGTATTAACTCTTGTGTGTATCATGTGTTTAAAGCAAACAGAAAAGAAAACATGGAATGCTTAAAAGTAGTGTTTTTTGGCGATGCGATGCCATAGCTATTGATGTAAATTTAAGTAATTTTGGTTATTATCAAGAAAACCATGGAAAATGAATAGTTCTTGGTTCTTAAATTAAACTCTCATGAGCTATTTTTGTTGTTATCATTATAATTGTCCAAACAAATGTACCTTTAGTTGAGCCAGGCATTAAAATTAACAAGAAATTGAAGAAAGCAAGGGTGGTCTAATAATTTTTTCCATGACTGTATATATACACATATATATATATATATATATATATATGTGTGTATATATGTATATATATATATATATATATATATATATATATATATATATATATATATAGATATATATATATATATATATATATATATATATATATATATATATATATATATATATATATATATATATATATATATATATATATACACATATATATATACATATGTGTGTGTGTATATATATATATATATATATATATACTTACATATATATATATAAAGTTGTAGTTGCAGTTTGGTGCCACTTCAGTCAACAGTACAGTAATTACAGTTTTTACAGTCATTATTTAAAAAAAGTAGCCTAATAGTTATAAATTAAATTTACAAACTATTTCTATCAAAATCAGAGCTGTAGTATAAACTTCAAGAGATGTGTTGTTTGGTTTTGGTGCCACTACAGTCAACAACAGTAAAGTTATTACAGTTGTCATTGCCTGTTAATGATTTTATGTCAATAATAATAAAAAAAATACATAGGCTTAATTACCTTAAAACCTGTATCTCTTAAATAAGTACTGTAGTATTAACTAGATGAGATGCTTGATCATCAGGCTGGGTTTGGTGTTTCTACTGTCAACAACAGTAGGCCTACAGTTATCAAAGTTTTCATAGTCATGTTGATAGCTTCTGTTGTATAGCTGTTGTATAAGCTAGAGAAAATGTTAAATCATTATGAGTTTGGTGTCATGAGGTTTGCAACAATACAGTTAGTACTAGGGCTGTAGTGATACACTTATTTTCCGATACGATACGATACACGATATTCAGCTCACGATACGATAATATCTTAGAGCCCGACCGATTTATCGGCCGGCCGATTATAGCCCTTTTTAAAATAATCAACATCGGCCGATTTAACGCCGATATATTCTTAATTTCTCATAAAACAATAGACGCTGTTCAGTGTCCAAGCCGCGCGAAATGATGACGTTGTGAAACATGGTGACGCGCATCGTTGAAGCGGCTCTTAGCTCTCTAGCTCTCTGTTGATGCTGTGTGTATGGATAACTCGTCTACAGTCACACGGAGTTGTTCTTTACAGCCTGAAGGTCCGACATGACGAACAATTTCCCGCCGTGTACATGTCCCGCTGCTGGACACAGTAACCCCCAATTTCCACCGGACGCGAAAGCGCCGCGCAGCGCAGCGTCCTGTGGAGCACTTCGCTCCCATTGTAGTCTATCAGGCAATTTCCACTGAACGCGAAAGCGCCGCGCCGCGCCGCGATCCTGAAGCGCCGGCACGTGGCTTGGCGCGAGAGATACGCTTCAGGTCTATTTTCTGCGCGGCCGCTTCCAAACCTCGTAAATTCAGAGTCATTAAGAAAGCCCCAGACAGGAAGTCAAACCGGAAGTTTCAAAATAAAACACAATGCACGGACTTTTGCACGTAATTTTCCTCAATTAATTGTCATTACGTCGAAACGAGCTTCAGGTCAGCAGTCGATCAGAGGGTCCCAGAGACAGCACGACACCATGGACGAAGAAAAGTGAATCGTAGAGGTACAGAAATATATAACACTGCATGCATGACACCATAGTCTTTCTACACGGATATAAGCGGACAGAAGTTGAATAATTCACGAAGCTGTGTGGTTGGGACCAGCAGAGGGACCTTAGAGAAGTGAAGTGAGGTGCTGTTTATTTCTTTTCTGAGTCTATAACATGCTTTATGAGCGTGTGACATTGCTATTCTCATGAGAGCCGTGGCTCTCTGGGGATCAGCCCTCCCCCTCCGGATTGAGCTCTGCGGCGCACCGCGGCGCGCCGCTTCCAGTGGATTTTGAGATTCGGAGCAAGATCGCGGCGCTCCCCTCGGCGGCGCGGCGCAGCGCTTGCGCGTGCGGTGATAATTGGGGGTAAGACCATGGATGTATTATGAGAACTGGATACCAGACCGCCCCTCGGCGGCACGCCAATTTTTCCCAGTGGCCACTCGTGGTATTGCAACGAAAAATCCCCATTGGGCCCAAAAAGCATTTTTCCCATAGGCAGCAATAGTAAAAGAGACGGCTGTAAAACTGTTGACAGGACATCTTCAGCCATAAACACGGTCAATAACTGATCTTTGTATTTTATATTTTTAAGACTTGGACTTTTGATCAGTCAAAAAGTGTTCAAAAGGCCAGAAAAGCCAGAGGAAAGTCGCTATCTCTCTGGTGACGTCACAGCTGTACACACGCACTGTCAAGGCGCGGTCACGCTGTGTCTCGGGAGCGAGGACGCCGGCTAACTTCTTTCAGGCTCTTTGGTCCAAAATTGTTCTGAAAGTTGAGAAAACGACTAAACGGTGAGTTTATGTTTGACATAGAGTGACTCAACACATGTTTTCTCTCAGAGTTAACTATCACTCGCTTGATAGTTGTGGTTTGTAAACGTATTTAGACTTAAATTTCAATTAAATCCACGTATCGTTATATTGACTGTACCTCCATTAGACTGCTGTGTATTGGATAATAGCTATACAATGAAATAAAGAATTAAATAAGATACATTTTACTAACACGATGGTCCTACATTACAAGTATATTCAGTTTAAAGAAAGTTTTAAAAAACGTGCCCGAATAACTGTAGCTAATGTGTAGAATATGTGTCAGGGGATCACGGAGTTGTGTTTGGTAGATGGATCTTTATTCGGAATATATGTAAATGTATTAATTGTTTTGTAAATAATACATTCAGATAATGTAAGTTTTAGACTGTAAAAATATTAATAAAAGAGAGACTTTATAAAACGAAAAACTTTACTTAAATAAATTGATAAAGTACAATAAAGATCAATAACACAATTGTCATGTTCCAGTTGATTAAATAAGATTTTTAATTTTTAATTAAAGATTTTTCTCTCAACAGAGATTGGAGGTAAAGCAGCATCACTCCAGGGAAAAGAGGCTGAATGTGTCCTGCAGCTGTGGAG
Source organism: Scarus forsteni (assembly GCA_036419115.1). NCBI lineage: Eukaryota > Metazoa > Chordata > Actinopteri > Labriformes > Labridae > Scarus > Scarus forsteni. The sequence continues at coordinate 4,602,945 of JAZDUH010000087.1, read as the reverse complement.
GATGGTTTAATAAACAAGTTTCATTAATGACAGTATGGTGGTCATTCTGATTTATCTAATGTATTTGTCATATTTTATGTATCACTCATGTATTACACCATTAACTCTATTCAAACAAGATAATCTTAATAAAATACAAACTTTTTTGGCCTACCTAGAACATTGGCAGTTTTCTGAGAATAATTCATTAATAATTAACGTGAATAACATTTTTTAAGTAAGACTCAAAAACATTTTTCAAAACATTTCATTATATTGTGTTTTTATTTTGATTTCTTACATTTTTTATGCCATTCATATTTTATAGAAAATAAAATATAACAAATATAACCCTTACCCATAACATTATATATAAAAAATAACTGTTTCAGATAACATTCTATCTTAAAAATTTAAGGCTGGGAACAAACATGGAACAGGCTTTCATATTTAACATGAGTATTTAACTACTTAAAAGTGAACGTCTTAACTTAAGTTATCATTAGAAATGAACAAATCAAACAAAACTAACCATTTATGTGAGTGTGTGTGGTTCAGACGTCTTGGACAATTTACTCCTAATGTTATTATATAACATAAATATAATTGTGACCCACATACAGTATTCATTAGAACAAGCAATTTGTTTATTCAATAAATTAAAAGAAAAACCTCTTGTGTACCAATTTGATTCTTCTCATAAAAGTTTAATAAAAATGATAAATCTTCTTTTTTTTTTACTTTTACTGCTTAAAATCTTTTCCACATCTTCCTAATTAACCACAGATATATAGTTTTTAAATATTTTTCTGTATTTAATGTTTTTTATTTTTTTGCCATAAGCTTTCTGTTGATCAAGAAAACACAAAGACAGAGCCAGTTTCACCTCTGATGACTTGAACTTTGCCTCAAGGGTTAACAAAGTAGATAAAACCTATAAAGAAACAGAACATTATTGGAGAAGCCAGTCTTAATCTGGGTCTCATCCCCGGGTTCTATCCATGGTTCATCTAAAGACTATCAGATTGCCTATCAGAAAAATAAAAAGAGAAAATGAATGGGTAACACAAGGACTTTATACATTAAGAACAGTATGACATTTACAGCGAAAGCCTCATTAATATGTCCATGAAAAAAGGTAATACCTTTGAATCATCATTGAAAGTTGATCTGATAAGCAGTCATCTCTCAAATATGGGATTAATAAAATGAACAAATAACACTGATTTATTTGGCTGATGGACTGCTGCGGTTCTGTTGTTTAATCCCATGATTTTAGAATACAGTCAGCTATAGAAAGTCATCAAATAAAAATTAACTCGTCTTAAACTCTTATTATAAAGACTTATTACGTATATAATGTCATTATATCGCATCGTAGTCGGATCATGTGCCCTAAAACTCATTATTTGAGTTTGTACACCTCTCATACAGTAAATTTCACCCGCCGTATTTTCTATCGTGGCCGCGCGTCACTTCATTAAGACCGCGCTTCGCTCGTTCCCATTGACGTGAAGCATTATGGGAGATGACTTTACTGCGCCTGCTCTATGGGCCCAATGATCAGGAAGTAAACCCGGAAGCCAGAAACTTTTTCGGCGTATGCGCTGGGTGAGCAACTCCCATAGAAATGAATGGGCGCCATGTTTCCGTCCGGCATCCAGTTAAAATAATACATCCATGGGTAAGACCTCTGCTCGGCTATATATCAGCCTCACAGACAGACCGGGCTCCGCCAATAGCTTCCTGATGGTCAAGATGGCGGCCAGTGCAGTCGTGGGAGTTCGTGGCTGAGTCAGAGTTTTCAATTTTCACTCCTCTCTACTGCCTATTGTGAACTTATCGTATGCCAGGAACTTTTGTAATATTAACACAAGTCGCCCTGCTTAATCCAACAAAGAAGGTGCTTTGCTGTAACTGCGTTTTACATCGAAGCCCACCGAGCGCGGCAACAGGCTAACAGTAACGGTCGGCAACCCTCAAGGTAGGCTAACACCCTACGAAGCTGGACTACAATTACCATGTACCGGACCGGGCAAGGTGTTAAACGTAAAGAAAAAACAATAACGGCCACTACCAAGAGTTTAACTACAGACTCACACAAAGACAAGATGTCAACGGTTAATTCCAGTGCCCAGGCTTGCCCTGCAGCTCCTGCTGCTGCCAGATCTGTCTCCGACCATGAGTATGCTTGCTCCTCCATCACAGGCAGACTGAGCCCAGAGTTGACGCCACTTCCAGAGTCCGACCCTAACACCCCTGCTAAACCAGCTGAAAAGAGGCTGAAAGGTGACTTAACACTCACTCAACTACATAATAACATTGCTGGTCTAATCAATGAGCGAGCAGACAGTCCGGAAAGCTTGATCAACCATAATACTGTAAGCATTGACGCTCTGAAGAAATCAATTGACTTCGTATTTACGGAGGTGGAAACCCTGAAAGCAGACATGAAGGTGGTGAACCGCACATGTGAAAATAACAGCCAGAAGCTCTCAGAGGTTGAAATGAGAATCAACGAGGCAGAGCGGTATCAGCGCAGATGGAACTTGAGGCTTCACGGGATCCCTGAAAACAAACAGGAGAACGTCAAAGCCAAAGTTGCCGACATTTGCTGTGCCGTCGTTGGAGAGAATCAGGCCAAGATCAAAGAAGATATTGACATTGCTCACCGTCTGGGTCGCTTTAACGACAACCAAAAGAAGCCGAGAACAACCATTATCCGCTTCACCAACAGATCGTCACGTGACCTGGTGTGGCGAATGGCCAAAAACAGCAGCTTTCTCAAGGAAAACAAACTGAGATTCACGGAGGATCTTACCACCGCTGACAAAGCACTGCGTGAAAAACTTTGGCCAATGATTGAAGCCGCCAAGAAAGAAGGGAAAAAGGCTCTGGGGTTCGTGTGATAATCGACGGAAAAGAAATGCACCCAACGCTATCTCCACACAGAATCCAGTCTGCTCCTGACCAGATGGACACAGCAAGACCCCCTTGATGGAATATCACATTACTGTCTTCACTACGAGCACATTTACTCTTGCTCTGATTATCACATCAAAACCTGCATGATGAGTATTTGTGCTCTTTCCCTCTCCGTAATCCACACTCTCTACCTATAGGTACAGCCTTACATTAGCACTACTGCTTGAGTTTTTTATATCTGTATATGTATATGTGTATATGTATATATGCATGTATATGTATGTGTATAAATATATATATGTATATATGTGTATATATATATGTGTATATGTATGTATGTGTGTATGTGTATGTATATATATATATGTATGTATGTATGTATATATATATATATATATGTATATATATATATATATATATATATTTAAATTTTTTTTTTCAACTGTTTATTTATGCCCTCCTCCATGTGCACTTACTCCATTATTCAACATAATCTCATTTGCAGCCATATAGTGCCTGAGTATTTAAGTTTACATTTTTTATTACTGCTGGCTGGCTGTGCTATACATAATTTTTATAGATATACATATATATATTTTACTATAGAAGAACATCTACTTGTCTGGGATGTAGTCTTAAACTAAGCATTAGGGCTTGGGAGTATGATTTTAATCCAAACGTCCTACTTGAAGATACAGCGCAATTTTAAGCACTAATGCCTGAGACTTTAATTTCATGTTTGTGCCCTCTTCCATGTTTTTTTTTTTTTTTTTTTTTTTTCTTTTATTACTGTTGGCTGATTGTGCTCTTTGATATAAACTTAAACTTATACAGTTCTAAGGCGTAGGTTTGCGTTCAATACTAGTTAGTTGGAATATAAGCATATTTGTTATAATTCATTGTTCCTGCAAAAACGGTTTCACTTATTGAGAGGTGAAAATTGTTTACTGAACTCATAACACTTCCTACATTGTCCTTATCAGTTCTTTCTCTAAATACCAGGGGTTTAAGAGATAATATTAAGCGTAAAGCTTTGTTTTTATTTGCAAAACAGCAGAAATCTGACTTTTATTTTTTTCAAGAGTCACATACAGTGGCAAATGATGCTTCTTTTTGGAAAACTCAGTGGGGGAATGACCTTTGGTTTTCACATGGATCAGAAAGATCAGCAGGGGTTACTATCTTAAAAAACAACTTTAATGGTGTAGTCCTACACTCAGAAAGTGACCCTTTAGGCCATTACATAATATTAATCCTTAATGTTGACAATAATATTATCCTTCTCGCTAACATATATGGATACAATTCTAAACCCGAAAATGACTTTTTATTTGATACTTTAGAATCTAGCTTCTTACACTGGTTTTCAAAGTTCCCAAATGCGCTACTCTTTATGGGTGGGGATTTCAACGTTTCTTTGAATGGTTCATTAGATAGATGGCCCCCAAATATTAATAATTCATCTGCTTTTACTCTGACTACCTTCATGAAAAAATTTAATCTGGTCGACATATGGAGGAAGAAAAATCCCAACAGTAAATTTTATACATGGAATAATAAGGCTTGTACTTCAATGTCTCGCATAGATTATTGGTTAGTTTCTGATTGTTTAGATGAGAATAACATTACTGCCAATATAATAACAACTCCATTAACAGATCATAGAGCAGTGTCACTAACTGTCTCCTTTGGCTCTAAACACTCATGTGTTTAGAGGCTCTTATTGGAAAACTTAACAACTCTATTCTTAAAAATGAATTAGTAATTAAAAAAGTTCAAACACTAATAAATATCTACTGGAACAAAGCTTTAGCTGATAGTTGTTTTTTCAGAAATTGGGAACTTTTTAAATTTGAGGTATCAAAGTTTTTAAGAGATTTTGGAACCTTGTTATCAAAATCTAGAAAAATTGAAGAAACAAATGTGATCTCTAGGATAACGGCACTTACTCAAACCTCACCTGAAAATTTATCAGAAAACGACTTACAAGAGTTAATATCTCTGCAAAATAAGTTAGATGACATATACAGAAGGAAAGCAGAGGGAGCCTTTGTAAGGTCAAGAAGAAAATGGTTGGAGGAGGGGGAATGTAACTCTGCATATTTTTTTCAACTTGAAAGAGCACGTGGTAAAAACAGTTCTATTCAAAAACTAAATATTAATGATGTTATTACAGATGATCCCCAAAAAATAGCTAATTATTGCTCCACATTTTATAGATCTTTATATGAGTCACAATATAATGAAACTGAAGCTGACAATTTTTTTGCACACTTCGCTGATTCCAAATCAATCAGTGCAGACCAAAGGAGTATTTGTGATAGTCCTTTAACTCCGAACGAAGTCCTATTTGCAATCAAACATCTAAAGCTGAATAAATCTCCTGGGGTTGACGGCCTTACGTCTGAATTCTATATTACTTTTGCAGAACAGCTGTCCCCCTTCCTCCATGGTGTGTTTGTAGAGAGCATTGAAGAACAAACTCTTCCTCCCACCTTATGTCAAGGACTCTTAACCCTTATTCCAAAACCTAAAAAAGATCCTCTTTTGATTGATAATTGGCGACCGATCTGCCTTCTTAACAATGACTACAAAATTTTAGCTCGAATTTTTGCTATTAGAATGAAATCTGTTCTAGATCACATTATTGATGAAACACAAAGTGGTTTTATGAGACAGAGACATATAGCTAATAACATCAGGCTTATACTAGACCTTATTGATTATGCTGATCTCTGCAATGATAACAGTTTAATTTTGTTCTTAGATTTTAGAAAAGCTTTTGATACCATTGAACATGATTTTATGTTTCAAGCCTTAAAAAAATTTGGTTTTGGTCCTTACTTTTGTGCAGCCATCAAGACCATGTATAATAATGCTAATTGTTCAATTAAACTACATGCAGGCACATCTCCCAGATTTAATCTAAAGCGCGGTGTCAGACAAGGCTGCCCGGTCTCACCGTACTTGTTCCTGATCTGCACTCAACTACTTTCGGATTTTATTAAACTCAGCCACCTGAAAGGTATCACTATAGCTGAAAGAGAAATCATAATTAGTCAGCTAGCTGATGATACCACTTTATTTTTAAAGGATGCTTCTCAGGTTTCAGTGGCCATTGACATAAATAAGTCTTTTTCTAATGCCTCTGGGCTCTGCTTAAACATCAGTAAGTGTGAACTGTTAGCCCTCAAAAAGTGTAATGTATCCTCCATTTCTAACATTCCTGTGAAGGATTCTGTTACCTATCTTGGCATAACAATTAACAAAGACCAAAATACTAGATGCTCTCTGAATTTCAACCCCATTATAGGTAGGGTACAGAAAAAGCTTAATTCATGGCTTCAGAGAGACTTGTCGATTAGAGGGAGAATCTTGTTAACCAAAGCTGAGGGCATTTCCCGCTTGACCTATGCAGCCCTGTCTCTTAATGTGAACAAACAGACTGCTGAATCTGTTGATAACATACTATATAAATTTGTATGGAGAAATAGGATTCATTATATTAGGAAGTCAGTTCTGAGGAATTCATATGAACACGGCGGTATGAACTTTCTTGATTTTTCAACCTTAAATAATACCTTCAAAATAAATTGGATAAAACAATTTCTTAAAAACCCATCCTCAACATGGAATTTTATCCCAAATTTCTTATTTTTGAAACTTGGTGGCCTTAAATTTATTTTACTTTGCAATTATAACATTGAAAAGATTCCCTTAAAGCTGTCTAATTTCCATAAACAAATGCTTCTTTCTTGGACTTTAATTTATAGGCACAATTTTTCACCTCACAGATACTACATCTGGAATAATAGAGATATATTATACAAAAAGAAATCTTTATTTCTGGAAAACTGGTTTGACCATGGGATCTATTTAGTCAAGCAGCTTCTCAATACTAATGGTTTTTTAATGTCTTATTCTGAATTTCTAAATAAGTACAGTATCCCTATACCACCAAAGGAATACGCTGTAGTTTTTGACGCTATTCCGTCTGGTGTTATTATGCTACTTAAAAGCTCTGTTACATCTGAACTGACTTTATTGAAATTAGACCCTGCTGTCACTAGCGTTGGTCGGATCTGTTTTTCTACTAAGAAGAGTAATAACAACTGTGATATACGTGCTTTATTTCAAAAGGAAATAATCTCTGTTCCAAATACAGTGTCTTACTGGAATAGCTTCACTCCAGACTTGAACTGGAAAAGAATCTGGTGCCTTCCTTCTAAATACCTGATTATAAATAAGATTAAAGAAGTTTCTTTTAAAATGATTGATAGATTTTATCCCTGCAAGTTATTTTTACGTAGATATAAAAAAGACATTGATGTAAACTGCTCATTTTGTAAACAATCTGAAGAAGATCTTCATCATTTGTTCTGGTCCTGTCCTGCCTCATGTGTTTTCTGGCAAGAGGTCAGTTCTTTTATCTCCCAAAATATCTTATCTGGTGTGTCTCTTACATATGTAAATGTACTGTTTGGGTTCCACTCCTATCCTGCAAACAACAAAGACCAATATTATGTCATCAACCTGCTTGTTCTACTTGCAAAATACCACATACACAAATCCAAATTTTTTAATCATAATCCATCCTTTTTAATCTTTGAGAAGGAACTCAAACAGTACATCACAACAATTCAATATTCATCAAACAAAAAAGCCATCAAAACCACTGACCTATGCCTTTTATATAATATTTTGATGCTATAATTCATAATTGTTTTGCATACTCCTTTAATCAATGTGACCCCCTGACATTGTACTGTTCTTTATTTTGTATTTTCAGAAATTGTAATTTCTGACCTGTTAATAAAGTTTGAAAAAAAAAAAAAAAAAAGCTTCCTGATGGTTTCCTCCTCTGTCATTCTCAATACTGACAAACTGGACCTTCTGATGGCAGGGGACCAGTTTAGTTTAGTCGTGACTGTTTTCTTGTGATTATGACGGAAATCTGGCTTTATCCGCTTATTCCCGACACGGCAGCTAAGCTAACCAGCTAACTAAGTAGCCATACTTTGTTAGCATAGCTGCCCCGAGCATACGTCATCAAAAACAAACACATCCAGAAGAGACTTCACGTAGCTGGGGGCTTTAATCAGCCTCTTTAAATAAGTTTGTGAAATATGTGCAGCATCCCACAACATCTTTTTAATTTCCTCACGCACATTAACTCATGTTTAAAATAAAAAAGAGGTTCTACCTGAACTAAAACCTGCTTCTGAGGAACTAATAAGGACTGGACAGCAGGTGTGACAAGGAGTTAATAAATAATGTATATAATTACATTTTTTAAAAAGTTATTTGTTTAGTTTTGCAGGAATTTTGTTGCAGTTTTGCACACTATTTTTATTTTCTGCTTTAGAGCTGCAAAGAAAAAGAAAAATGCCTGTGAAAAGAATGTTTTCTCAGTGTTTTTGTTGCTCTCCTCTCACAGTTATCTGTTTACAACTTTTTAGAAGTTGTTCTACCTTTACTACATCCTACCTTTAGTTGTCATCAACAAAAAGTACAACAAACAGAGTGACTTTTTTTAAGGTTATATAATTAATGTACCAGAAGTTCAATGCTTTTTATTTGCATGTTATTGTACTTTAAATTATCTTACTGGTGTAAAGTTAAACAAATACTCAATGAACAAAACTATAAATTGTTCTGCCTGTAATTTATATATTCACTGTTGTGTTTTGGGATCAGTTAAAAAAAAAATCGCATTTTATATATGTTTTTAATTAATCGGCCGATTAATCGGTTATCGGTATTTTTTTCTGCCAAATATCTGTATCGGCATCGCATCGGCCTCAAAAAATCCATATCGGTCGAGCTCTAATCACTATATATCACGATATCACAATATTGCGATATATTGCGATATTCTACATTAAACTTGGAAAAACCTAGAGACAGTGAATATGTAACTTTTCTATTTTATTGTTATTGAAATATGTCAAATGCAGCGTTACATACATACACTTAACACAGAGTGTATCAAGTCAATTAAACTAATGTTGCAAAGAAATAGTTCTTGTTTTCCCTTTAACAAAGTGTTGAAATCATCCTAACCTGTAGTCCAGTTCAAACTGTAATCAAACCCATGAGAAACAAAGAGCTTTGAGTTACTGGCATAACAACAGTAAGTTAAAAAAAGTCACTTATTTCTCTTGTCACTGTCTGAACTGAATAGTGCATGAAAAAAAAACGTGCATACATCTTAATAAGTTGTATTTTATTCCCAACTCTGATAAAATAGAAGTTTTTATTTTTACAAAAAATATCGATACTAAGATTTGAGATATCGATATTATATCGGGAGTCAAAATATCGATATATATTGCGATATCGATATTTTTCTACACCTCTAGCTAGTACAGTAATTATTGTCATTAGGCTACATATGAATTCACATAGTTCAATATATAAAAAAGAATTTAAATCAAATCAAAAGCTTTTTTTCTAAAGTAAGAGCTGTACTTTAAGGTAGAGGGGGTCATCATTCTTGTTTTATAATCATTTCCTTGGTAGATTTCATAACTTTGATTGCTTTATTTTCAATCCAAAAAATCCTGTGAAATATTTTTTATTTACAATTCTTAAAAAAACTATGACATGTACTCTGAATAACCTACAGTTATCTATGTATGCTGTGATTTTGAAGACAATTTGGTGAAGTTACTAAATTTCCATTCACACTATTCCTCTGAATTAGTAATTTGCCATCGGTCCCTAGGCTGCCGAGCCAGCAATCACCGGCAGCTCATTGAGATCAAGTGAAGCTTTCTGGCTCGTTTGGAGGAAAACGAGGTTTTAGCTCACAGTCTTCATCAGAATGATTAAAATGAAGGGTCGGGTTCAGAACTACATTGTTTTATTGATGAGTTGTTGACCCAAAATATGAGTTTACATCAAATTTTCGAGTTTATAAAGTCGCAAATTTGCAACTTTATAAAGTCATAAATTTGTGACTTTATAAACTCAAAAATTTTGAGTTTTTTCTAGAAGATTTTCGAGTTTTCATTTATTTTTTTATTTCTTCAAGTGGCCCTGATACGCCGTCGTATTAGACTGTGTAAACCCCCTGATGTTGCCCCGTCTTTTGTGCACCATGGAGTGGAGAAGTTACTCTGTTCGTCGTGACAGCTCCGTTGTTGTCAGCTCATTCATACCTCATTTAAGGCATGCTGAGCCCAACAGGATAACTGGATGGAAATGATTAATATTCATTTTGCTTTTGATTTTGGGTAACGTCCAGCTGAATCTTGGGCCCACTGACAGCTTACCTTGCAACATAGGATTTAATACTGATTTTAAAACAGACCGGGCTTGGTTTTGTTCACTTAAATGCTCGCAGTTTAAAATCTAAGCTTGACATGCAGCTCATTTGGGCGCACTCAACGGACGTGGATGTTATCGTCATATCAGAAACTTGGCCGAGTAAATCCATCTTGGACAGTGGCATCTCTATTGATGGCTACAAAGATTACAGGAATGATCGACCCAGTAGGGGTGGGGGAACTGCCATTTTCGTTAAATCAAAATTTTGTGTCAATGTTTGCTTGAGTGTATCTTTGAGCAAGCACTTTGAATTGTTGGCTGTTGACCTAGAGGTTTCTAAAAACTTGCACTTAACTGTGGTAGGTTGCTGTAGACCCACTTTAATGAACCTTTTTTCCAAATTAAATATAGTGAAATTGTGGTTTTATGTGATTTTAATTTGAACTGATTGAATAAGGTATCTAGTGATTGTAAATCTCAGTGTGACTCATTGAGTCTTCTCCAGGCAGTAGACAAACCAACCCGCCCCAATCTGAAATGCCCAGAGAAATCCACTCTGATTGATCTTGTTTTGACTAATGTTCCCTATAAGTTTTCTCCTGTGTCTGTATTTGCCAATGACATTAGTGATTATTGTATTGTTGCTACAGTAAGAAACCCTAAATTACCAAAGACAAAGCCTTGAATCATTGTTAAACGCAACATGAAGGGTTTTGTTGAACAAAGTTTCTTGCATGATCTCTTTTCTTTTGATTGGAAAAAATGTAGATATTATTGACAATGTGGAACATGGGAGTATTTTTACGAAGGTGCTTTAAACACAATAAACAAGCACGCTCCTTATAAAAAATCCAGGGTTAAGGGACTCATTAATCCCTGGTTTACACCAGTGCTCTCTAGCATGCTTCAGGAGCATGGTTATGCATCGGCCAAAGCCATAAAAACCGGACTTGACTCTGACTGGCTGAGGTTTAGATGGTTGAGAAAAACTCATGCACTGCAGCAGTGAAAAAGGCTAAAGCTGAATTTTTCCTCCGTCAAACCTCTGATAACTTAAATAACCCTATGATTGTTTTGGAGAACAATTTAATCCATATCTGGGATTAAGAAAGATTTTGAGCTACCAGCTTGCATAGTTAAGACAGCACAAAACTTTACAGACAAATCAGCTATTCTGAATTTATTTAATGAGCATTTTATTAGCTTGGGATCACTGTTCAACACAGTAAACATTGAATCGAATAAATCCTCAATCTGTTCTGTTTTTAACATAACTGTGCCAGAGCCTTTTAACTTCAGACCAGTCACTGTCATGGAGGTGAACAATGCCCTTAAACTTTCAGATGTTAAGAAGCCAGCAGGTCCTGATCTTTTAGAGCCTTATTTTTTAAATTATCCTTGGATTTAGTCTTAAGTCCTTTAACTTACCTGTTTAACCTGTCCTTGACCACGAGTGAGATTCCACTCTTTTGGAAATCTGCATCCCCCCCCCCGTTAAAAGGGGGTGACCCCACAATTCTAAACAATTACAGACCTATTTCCATTTTCTTAGTTTTAGCAAAGATTTTAGAATCTCTTGGGATTATAAGGAACATTGTGCAGCTCTTTTTATTGATTTGTCCAAGGCCTTTGCCACCATTGACCATGTCATTTTAAAAAACAGACTTAAGGGTATTGGTCTGTCAGAGCATTCAGTCTCCTGGTTTGGCAATTGTTTGTCTAACAGATCTCAGTGTGTGAAAGCTGGTGGCTTGACCTCTGGTTATCTTCAGGTCCAAAATGCTGTTCCACAGGGCTCAGTCTTGGGACCACTTTTATTTACCCTGTAAATTAACAGTATCTGTCATAATGTCCCTTATGCTAATTTTCATTTATATCCAGACGATACTGTCATTTATTGCCTGGCTCTCGCACAGAAACAAGCCCTTTGCTTTCTGCAGGAGGCCTTAGATATTGTGCAAGAAAATCTGAGGGACCTAAAGTTGGTTTTGAATTCTGAAAAAACAAAGCTGATGACATTCACACACTCAAAACAGAAGTCACAGAACCTGCCATCTATTGTTACAGCTCAGAGTCATGTAATTGAGCCTGTATCTTATTATAAATACCTTGAGTTTGTGATTGATGATTCTCTGTCATTTAAGCTTTATGTTGAGCAGCTTGTAAAGAAGCTAAGGCGGCGATTGGGTTTTTACTTCAGGAATAAGACTTGTTTTTCTTTTGCTGCATAAAAGCATCTTGTTTCTGCTACTTTTATGCCTCTGGTTGATTATGGTGATGTTTTAGACCAGCATGCTTCTTCTCAGTGCCTTAAATCATTGGATGCTGTTTATCATGGAGCTCTAAGGTTCATAACAAAACTCAAGGCTCTAACGCATCATTGTACTCTGTATGAGGGAGTTGGTTGCCCTGTCTGACCATTCGTAGACATAATCATTGGCACTTTCTGATTTACAACGCTATTATTGACCTGCTTCCATCTTACTTGAGTAACTATCTTCATGTGAAAAGCTCTGAAAAGTACGGTCTTTGTTCTGTGACTGAGTCACAAAATCTACTCTTGCTATCGGTCCCCAAAAATCGTCTTGAAATGGGTAAAAGAAGCTTCAGATATGCTGCTCCTGCAAACTGGAATCTGCTACAAGACAGACTGTTGGAGAGCTGGTCCCTGTAAGTCATTTTAAATGCAGATTAAAGGCTTTAGAGAAAGATGAAGAAGGCTGTAAATGCTTTGACTAAAACTTTTCTTCCTTGTGACTCTGACTGAACTGGTTGACTTGTCTATATCTGTGTTTGAAATTGTTTTATGTCAGTAACTTTGTAAATGTGCTGCTGCCTGTCTTGGCAAGGACACTCTTGCAAATAATATTTTTAATCTCAATGAGGTTCTTCTGGTTCAATAAAGGTCAAATAAAAAATAAATCCACCATCTGTATAATAATAGTGCCCGAAGAGAACCCACATACGGCCAGGAAAAACATGCAAACTCCACAGAGGCCCTGACTTACAAAGAGATTAAACCAGCAATCTTGTTTCTGTGAAGCACATGCACTACCTGCTGTGCCACCATCTTCATTTTATTTAAACCATGAAATTTTGGCAGCTTCCATTTTCACTGTATGAGGGTGTGAAGGAGGTCAATGTAGTTAATTAATTAGGGAGACTAAAATATCTGCAACAAAAGTTCAAATAATTTTTGATTCATGACATTCTCATGAAAATGTACAAAGACATCTACACACCAACAAACAGCTCCCTTTGAAGATTGAAACTCTTGAAACATTTGTAAGTCTGGGAAAGAGCCATACAGATGGAAACATCAGTGAACTTCAAACAATATATCATTTAAGGGAGCCATTTGTTGGAGTACTGATCTCTTTTAGCTTTTTTATATAAGTTGTTTTGAATCTAGCTCCCATCTAAAGATATGTGTATCTTCTTTACCTTTTTTTAACTAATTACAATTTGACATGAGACAGACAGAATGTTTACAGTCAAAAATAATCTGAGGGATCAAATTTATCTGGTTCTCCAAATCTAGAGTTTTCCTGAGAGTTGTGAATCAAGCTATTTCATAAACACTGGGGCAGTAATGAAAATACTTCTCTAGCATTTTGGAGTTCAAAAAGAGAAGTTGTCAGATATTGACCGTGATGTTGCTCCCAGCTGCTCAGGACTGTGCTTAGTAATATTATTTTTCCCTGAGGGAGGAGGGTTTATATTCTGTTTAAATAGATTATATCTTAATTTGTTGTTGAAGAAAAAACTTCCAGACTGATGAAAAAAAATTCAAGCCCATCTACTTCTGCCCTATGGCGATGTGTCCTTGAGCAACACACTTAACCCTTAACTTGCTCCCACTACTGTCAGTGTTGTGTAAATTGGCTTGAGAGGGTGTGGCTGTGTTTGATAATATCACATAAAACTGAACCATCAGAGAGTGAATGGGTGTCACCCTGCAGAGCTCATATAATTTCACACTGTGTGTTTGTTTTTCCCCTTCAGATAGAATCATCCAAACATCATCCTCCACGAGGGACAAACAGGAGGACACGGCCGATGTCAGAGACAAAACACAGACACATGTTGACTTCAGCAACACCTACAGCAAAGGTAAGAGCTCAAACTGCTTATTCACTCAAGCTGCAGCCTTCAGTGATGGAAAAAGAAGCAAATGGGAGAATTGAAATACAGCTGCAGTTCCTAAAGTGTCCACGAGAAGCTGAAATAAATCTTTCACAGCCTGGTTTAAAACGTGACTCTACTCATAGTTTATGTCCTTATGTCCTTAAACTGAGCAGGGAGTTCCCTGGTTTTACTGGGCTCCAGTTATGCATGGTTCAGGCCTTGGCTGCATGTTGCAGCTTGTTTCAGGAGGACTAAGGGCGTTTTCACACCAACTACATTCAGTGTACACCAAAGAAGTTTTGGCCCAGGTTTTGGTATGTTAGTGCCCATGTGAATGCAACCACCGCACTTTGGTGCGCACCAAATCAACTGGTCTGAGACCTCCGTGAAGGGGTGATCTCGATCCGCTCCATCTCCCGACATTTGGTGCAGTTTCACTAGTGTGAAACAAAGTGGTCCGAACCAATCTACTTTTGATGCATTACTTCCTGTTAATCCCACGGTTTAATCTTTTGCTTACTCAATTTGTCGATTTGTTTATTCTGGTTGAGGATTACGATGATTTATGAGGATCCAGAAGGTCGCCGATGCCGTCTCAAACACGATACGAAAAACATATTTGAAGGAAAATGTAGAAGAGAGCGAAACGTAAACATCGGGTGTCTTGTGTAGGAAATGGTTACCATGGTAGTCTCTTCTTCGTTCTCCTCCGTAGCAGTTTTGATAACCAGTTACATGCATATCGCCCCCTGCTGTTTCAAACTGAGTAAATACACAAATGGGTCCGGCCATGGTTCGATATTGCCAGTGTGAATGCAAGCCAGCGAGGGAGGGGGAGGGGGGCGAACCCTTGGCGAACCGCGCCGCAGTACTGTTTGAAACAAGTGGACCTAATGTGAAAACACCCTGAGACTCACCTCTTTGTCTGGTCTAGCTTTGGGTTGATAGAGTTGGTTTGCAAAAGTATTTTTAATATGGCAGCTGCTTAGATTTGGCTCCAAAGCCTCATTAATTCATTCATTTTCTTTACCCCTTATCCCAGCTGGAGCCCATCCCAGCTGTCAATTGCGAGAGGCCGAGTACTCCCTGAGCAGGTCGCTAATGGATGACAGGGCCACATAGAGAGACAGACAACCATTCACGCTCACACGCTTTACATGGAAACTCCTGACTTGAAGACGCAAAGATTCTTCCTTTCCGTTTTCAAATTCTTCTGCGTTTAGATGACAACGCTCGGAGACGAGTTAATCCCCTGTAAATCCGCTGTAGTGTGCATGCCGGCTCAGTAGATGGCGGTGTAGGTCTGCAGAGAGGCAGCGCTGCTACAACACACGAACGAAGAAGAAAACCTTTCACAAACAACAATGGCGAATAGACGCACAGAGAAGCAGGAGCTTCTTTTCTGGAAAAAAAATCATTTCGGACAACAAATCTGTCTGGATAGTTTTTTCTGCATAACAAACCGAGCACGGTAAGATGCTCACACGTTACTCAGTGGATGGCCGAAGCTGTTATTGTTCCTGGTATGCGCATGCGCAGCCTCCTTGTGAACGAGTACTGCGCATGTGGGGACGTCAGCGTTTCACCCTGAAACGCTCTGATACGGGTTTACACTGAGCTGCATGGAGAGCGGATTTAAATCTTTCCACTCTGGAGCACGTTTTCAAAAGTTTGCGTTCTCAGTAAAAATGCAAACTTTTGAAAACGGGCTCCATCTAAACGCAAGGCCAAAACGCAATGAAAATTTGAGCTTGAACTTGATTTGAGCGTTTTCAGCGTCATGTAAATGGCCCCTTAAAGTCACCAGTTAAACTAACGAGCATGTTTTTGGGCTGTGGGAGGAAGCTTGAGTGCCAAGAGAGAACCCAAGCCCTGTCTGACCAAGGGATCAAACCAGGGACTTTCTTGCTGTGAGGCACGTGCAGCCCTCCAAAGCCTCATTTTAGTAACAAAACAAAGATTCCGCAAGACTTTTTGCAGTCTAGTCCAGGGTCGGACAACTGGCGGCCCGGGGCTACAAACGGCCCTTCACCTGACTCAATGCTCTGCTCACCAATCATTTCCCCCCCAAAAAAAGCAGGAATAAGAAATAGGAAGGAAACATAACACCTGCTTAATATATTTCATAATGAGTTACCATTACAAAATAATTCCCAAATTACAATTAATGATAAAATATTTCTACCACCCTTGGATTGCATTCACATGATTTGTTTTTTACAGGTCATTAAATAGATTACTTGGCTACGATATGGTAAATGGACTTAAGCTTGTATAACACTTTTCTAATCTTTGACGACTCAAAGCTGCTTTACACCGCATGTCACACCTACCATTCACGACCATTGTTTTGTCCTCGGTCTAGGGGAACCCAGAACACAACATGCGGAGCCCTCTCTGCTCGCCCACTCCCAACAAAGGCCAGTAGAGCACAGATTGCCACTCGGAACAGCAGTTTATTTTTATTATGGTCGAAAGCAGTGCCAAACACAATAAAAAAACATTCCTACCACATCTAATCTTACTTGTGAAAAAAATCAATAAGAAAGCAAATGACAAGTCTCTTACCTTATTAAACACCAAGAAAAAACAGGAGAAAACAGTTAACAAAAGAAAAGAGCTTCTCCCTCCTACTATCTGCTTACCGTCATTTATTACAGTGTGGTTGTTGATCTGCACAATCTGCTCTAGTTTTTAGCTTTAATACTGCCATTAATCCGAAGAATGGTCTAAAACAGGCAAATTGTGTGCCTCGAAGCCCCGTTTAATATATAATTATTAGGGATGCAAATTATCGAGTAATTCATTAATTGATAGTTGTTTCATCTTATCGATCGATGATCGATTAATTGATAAGCGGCAATTTTCCTGCAAAGCTGAATTTCCCTCTGAATCAAAAGGTTCCTTTCTTTCTTATGAAAGAGAAAATGCAAATCATATTCCTTAATTAAAGATTTATTCTACACAGCAGGGAACAACACATTCACAAATGGGACAATGCAATAACAAGGGTACTTTGAGGCTACTTGAAACATGAAAATAAATAAGTGTAGATAGAATATGGAGTCACACTTAAATGCAAAGAAAATTTGCTTTGGAAAGATTTTGTTCATGATGCATTGTAGTAAAGTGTAGTGTTTGGCTGTGGGGACAGGCAAGAAATGCTCTGTATTAGTGTTTTGGATGCCATTTTAAAATATAAAAAATATATATATCTGTAATTTCTACAAATATTAATGTGTATGGTGTTTAGTATAATAGTAAAATACAATTTGTAATATATTACTACTTGTGTCTATACATTTAATATACAACAATATGCTGGGGACAGAAATGTCACTCTTTTGGCGTAATCGCCCATTTATTGGCAGCATGTCTGTAGTAACCATGTCACATATCCGCTGGGTAATGCCCTCTGCCTTCGTGTGGAGTCACATACTGCCGGGCCCCAACGCTGCGGTGATTGGAGGCTGAGAGCTACTGCCTTGCAGCACGGCTGAATGTGACGTATTGAGGTGATAGTTTAGCGAAGTTGTGGAGGAGCTGTACTTTAAAATACTTCCACAGATTGTGCATTTGGCGTCTTTGTCGTCATTAACAAACTTAAAGTGGTTCCATACCGAACTCCGTCTTGTCCTCTTCATCCTGCCAGCTTACCGCCCCTCGTTTGTCTTGTTGTTGTTGTCGTCTTCTTCTTCTTCTAATAAAGTTCCGGCAGGCTGAACGCAATGAAGCGTAATACTGCCCCCCTCAGGTTGGGTTATATTGGCTCTATGTTGTCAGAGGCCAGCTTCTCTTGTGTTCCCGCGAGTGTGTCAAGGACGTCTGGCGCTGCCGCCCCATGCGGGCTTGAGGGGAATTACGGGTTCAAAACGCAATTAATTGCAATTAATACACTTTAATCGAGTAATTTCTTATCGACAATTAATCGATAATCGATTAATTGTTTGCATCCCTAATAATTATAAATATAAAATATATATCTGGACTACTATACAGTGCACAGTGTTTGACACAGACTGTCATTTCTGTGGCACAACGCGCCTGCTACCTCCGCTGCTGCACGGCTTGTAAAATCATGAAGGAAAAGAAAAGAGAGGGACAGAAAGGAGAGTTTCTGCAGAAGAAATGGCAGAGAGTGTCCCAAGTGTGTGGTCACTACAAGAAGGGACAAAAAGAAAACAGTGCAATGTGTCTGATGTCAAACAGAGTCGGCTTAGCACGTAACTTAGCGTGATAGCACGTCGTCGCTGCTGCAGCACCTCAACAGCAAACATCTGGTGTGTGCGTCAGGTACTCGACAGGATGACACTCATGATACATCAACAGAAGCAGCTAATGTGATCAATAACTGAGATATGGACTAGTAAATAACCTACTTTGATTATGGCTCCGTGTAAAGGCTGGTTAAGAATGTAAATCAATGCGGAGGCTACATGCCCAGAATCATGTGTATTTTGTTCACATACTTTTCACATCCAATAACTTTACGTTTAATTTGATTGCAGAGAATAGAACAGGAAACACTGACAGTGAGTAAACGAAGCAGGTGTTGGGAACGCTTTCATATGTTATAGAAATGTACATTAGTATGGAATGAATATCCTATCTTTAATCAAGAGCATTTTTAATTGATTTGAGAGCAGTATTTTATTGATTTCATGCTCATTTTTCGTGATATTGTCTCTCAAAACTCTACTCTTGCGCTCAAATTTGCTCTGCGCGTGCTCAAACTGTGTCCTCTTGCTCGGTTACAATGCTGCGCGCGCTCAAACTGTGTCCTCTTGCTCGGTTACTAAGCTGCGCGCGCTCAAACTGTGTCCTCTTGCTCGGTTACAATGCTGCTCGTGCTCAAACTGTGTCCTCTTGCTCGGTTACAATGCTGCGCACGCTCAAACTGTGTCCTCTTGCTCGGTTACAATGCTTCTCGCGCTCAAACTGTGTCCTCTTGCTCGGTTACAATGCTGCTCGCGCTCAAACTGTGTCCTCTTGCTCGGTTACTAAGCTGCGCACGCTCAAACTGTGTCCTCTTGCTCGGTTACAATGCTTCTCGCGCTCAAACTGTGTCCTCTTGCTCGGTTACAATGCTGCTCGCGCTCAAACTGTGTCCTCTTGCTCGGTTACTAAGCTGCGCACGCTCAAACTGTGTCCTCTTGCTCGGTTACAATGCTTCTCGCGCTCAAACTGTGTCCTCTTGCTCGGTTACAATGCTGCGCGCGCTCAAACTGTGTCCTCTTGCTCGGTTACTAAGCTGCGCGCGCTCAAACTGTGTCCTCTTGCTCGGTTCTAATGCTGCTCGCTCAGATTTCCTGCGCTCACAGATCTCTGTCTGCTCTCGAATGATTTGTGGATCGACCAATAGGAGGCCGAGTAGTATTGACCAATCAGATTGTCCCTGTTTGTTTACGGGTGCGTTCGCTTTTTCTCACGGAGCGTTGCATATGGGCGGGCACTCTTTCAACCTGGTTTATCATCCCCCGACCTCCGGGGCTGTAATAAATGTGATTTCTTTAATTTTTTGGTTCACTGTTGGAATCAAATATCATTCATTAAATACACGAGCGCCCGTGTTTTCACTGAAATAGATGTATTGTGTAACCATAACCGCATGACACAGTGCTTTTGTGGTGTGCTGGTGGAGAAAACGATGTCACCATCATGAAGCCAGGCGGGACAACAGAGCTCAAGCAAAAATGGACCGGCAAAGTCAAGAAAATCAGGCAAGTTGTTTTGAATTCATGTAAATGAAAACTATATTGTGCCGTGCGCTATGCCTGAACGATACTACACCTTTATGATCGTAAATAAGCTACCTTACCTTGATTAGCCAAGGTATAAATGCCCTTATGCCCTCTGTTATCAGCTATCAATGAACATTAATTACTGATATTAGGAAGCCTCCTCCTGCCGCCAAAATATTACTGATAAACCTTGTAAAATAGATGTTTTATATTCCAGTCTATAGTATGGGTACTGGGGATTGAGATAAACATGATGAGCAAATACTTCAGAGCATTTCTAGTAATTATATCTGGACTGAATAGTTAAGGAGGTCACCATCAGCAGAGGGCCATCTATAACCAATATAGTATTTAAATTATTATCATGGACATATCGCCTGTAAGAGTTATGACTTAAGATAAAGCTCACACCCTGCATCTACAGAGAGAGACCTTCCAAGAGGCCGCGAGGCATTTCATGTCTTTGCTGAGCAGCCACCTTCAAGATGCCCATCAAACAGCAACACAACCACAGACAGCTCAACAACCATCAACAGCTCAACAACCACCGACAGCACAACAGACAGCACAACAACAGACAGCACAACACCACCGGATGGAGACTCAACCACATGCAAGAATTCAGCAGGAAATGACCAGGTTAGAAAATTTATGTTAATGATTTCATTGTTTCTTGTCTAACCAAGTCAGTACATTATAAAGTATGAAGAGAACCAGTGTAAAATGAAGACTCACAGATTAAGTTATGTTAGAAATAGCTTTTGTCTTAAAGCTCCAGTGTGTGAAAATTTCTCACATCTATTGGTGTGCTAATAAAGACAGAGTATGTCTGGTAAATAATGGTAATTATGAGACCAATATTTCATTTTTGCCAGTAAAAAGCCAAATAAGTTTTACAATGTAGCTTTATGTAAAACTTTATGTGAATTCACAGGTCATTTCCTGGGCTTTTTTCAAAAGCCCCTGCAAGAGGGAGAAAAAGATTTCGATCTCCCTGTAGGCTGGTCTCCACCAGTGGGAGGACTGTAACTCTGCAGTTCTACCTACTAAATAAGAACGTAGACAGGACTCCTGTGGGTAGCAATGACTTAACACTTCTCCTGGCTGGATTGGGGAGAAGAACTGTAACCTTGCCAGAGTCTGCTGACCACATGGAGGTAAATTAAGCCAACCTAGATATATTAACAAGTTTGTTTTCATTCCAAAACAACTGTGGATTAAGATTTCCCTCTATCATACAATGTTGTGTATTGCGTTGTGCACAGATTTCAAGACTCCTAATCTCACATTATCCAAAACTTGGATCAGTATTAGGAGGATGGCTTCTCTATAAAGCGCTAGGTATTGTGGACTTAAAAAAAGATTGTGTCATTAAACATTTATGTCAGTTATGTTTTTATTCTTCATTTATTTCTTTATTGCACTTTTCAGGTGGATCTGGACAACGCAAGCTGTCAGTTATCCCCCCAGAAGCAGAGGGATACAATGGCCAGTACCTGAAAAACATGACTGCAGGAGGAAAGAATATCATATATATTCTTCCTCTCCAGGAAGAATTAAGTACATCCCCTCTTCCACATGACGCCATCGAGTTTGAGAAGATGCCGAAGGCAGCGTGTAGAATGTGTGGTTCAAATATGCCTTTACAGGTTTTGTCTGCACATATAAAGTCATGTGGAGAGCAGAGTTCATCAGGAGTTGACTTTGACGTTGATGCAAGGGTAAACCGGTTCTTATAACTTTGATTGTTCTCATAATTTCAAACAGTGAATTTGAATGTAACCTAATTATCTTTTTTAGTCTCCTTCTCCTGATGTGACAATAGTCGATGAATCAGGGCCAAGTACATCACCCGGGACACCAAATTTGGTAATTAAAATATTTTTTATTTATAATAAAACTGTCCTCAATGACTAGAAAATGTAAGTGGCCTTTCTCTGCCAATGCTTTTGTTTTTAGGTTGCCTGTCCAATGTGTGAAGTGAAGTATCCAGAAGATATTTTAGCAGTTCATGCCAGCTCATGTGGAGACAGGTGAAAACAGATACATATAATTTATAATAAAGGACATGGTCAGGTAAATATTGGATAAAGAAGTTGTTAGCTATTAGCATATGGCCTCTGAGAAAATGACATGAATTGAGCACTGTTCTCAATTGTTATCTTAATTCCATTTGATTCTGATGAAAAAGCACAAGTCCCTTTTTTTTCACCTTGTAACTCTACAATTTGCAACAGAAACATAACGTATAGTCTTTGAATTTGTAAATATATTAAATATAATGGTCAATTTCAATTCCTCTCCTATCATGCTTTACTTGACAGCCTGGAAGAAGAAGCCTCCAGGGGGGAAGACATGGAGAAATCTTCTGGAGGAGAAATCAAAAAGTATATTTTATATACTTTTATATATCTATCTTACAATAGATTTTTTTTTATCATTTTATAATTTCTAATTCAATTCATTAGTCACTAGTGCTCCACAGTATCATCAGAAACAAAATCATAGCTCTATCTACCTATATTATTGTTTCTTAGGTTGTTATTCAAATTATTGAACTTGTATTTTCAATACTACATGTAAATACTGAAGTCATTTTTGAATGGTCCTGAAATATTTTTGAAAAGTGACATCCACATGCCCTGATTAGTTAGTAACCATGTCCTTACATTTGTAACCATTACCATAACAGAAATAATACAAGATTAAATTTTAGCACCAGCCACATCAACTATATCAAAACAATATCCAGTGATTCAGAACAGAGACAAATGTCCTGTCATATGAGTTTATGATTTACACATTTTTCATAGACATATGCATTGGATAAAAGATGTGACTCATAATTAACAACTCTTGTGCTTCCCTTCTACTTGTCTAGTCTGGATGACATTATCCAGGCAATCCAGGATGCAGTTGTCACTGATGATTGCAAAACATTTGACCTCACAGTGTCAAGGCACAACATGGTCGAGAGAGGGCTACTGCAGTGGCAACGACAAAAAAAATCCTCACCAGTTTATCAGCTAAGAGTTACCTTTTTGGGTGAAGCTGGTGTGGACACAGGAGCTCTCAGAAAAGAATTTCTGACAGGTAGCTGTGGGACAAATAAAATATAAAGACATGCCACCAGAATATATTGAAATGTTCCATAGTTACATTGAAGTTCTTTTTAAAATATATTGTTATGTTAGATGTAGTATCAGAAAATGTAATGTCATGAAAAATTTTTAAGGGATGATCGAGGGAGTAGAGACCACATTCTTTGAGCTGGGCACCCATGGGAGAAGACCCATGTATTCACTGTCTGATTTAGACAAAGGCTATTTCAGGTATGTACTCTATACCCCAAACACAAAACAATCATCTGTGTTATATAAAACAGTTGTTTATTTCCACATCAGCAGTAAATGATCAACATTTTTATTAATTTGGAATCTTGACAGGTCACTGTACATCCAATATATATATATATATATATATATATATATATATATATATATATATATATATATATATATATATATATATATATATATATATATATATATATATATATATATATATATATATATATATATATATATATATATATATATATATATATATATACACACACATATATATGTATCTATGTATATATATGTATATATATATATATATATATATATATATGTGTGTATATATATATATATATATATATATATATATATATATATATATATATATATATATATATATATATATATATATATATATATATATATATATATATATATATATATATATATATATATATATATATATATATATATATATATATATATATATATATATATATATATATATATATATATATATATATATATATATATATATATATATATATGTATGTATGTATATATATATATATATATATATATATATATATAGCTTTGTTTTTTAAATTAAATCCTCACTGCCTAAATAGTGATTAGCAAGTTACATAAAATAAAATAGGAATTGTGTTTTTTTCACTTTTTTTTCAGGACTATAGGAGAGATAATTGCCACCAGCTTGGCCCAAGGAGGACCAGCTCCGAATTTTCTGATGCAGTGGTGCTACCACGTGTTGTGCACTGGGTCGCTGGATATAGAAAACCTGACCAGAAGTGATGTGGGGGATGAGTATGCTGATCTGTTAACGAGAGTAAGAACATAAACAACTGCTGATCTGAGCGTTGAAGACTTGACATTACACTTGAATTTAGTCATACCACAACTACCAGATCATTCCAATTAGTAACATAATTTGATGTATACACTGACAGCACACAAGGTTTTGTTCGTCTATTTTCACTCCAGGTGGAGGTGGCCACTGAGATGACTATTAAAGATCTCACCCAGGATATTTTGAACTGTGGATACACAGGACATATCTGCTGTGAGAAAAAGGATGAGATCATTCGGTATGTTGGAGGTGCTTCTGCATTATGCACTGTTTAAGAACTGAAAGCGTGTATTTATGTTGGCAATAAATATAATCCTAACTCATACAATTGACAAATGCATACTTTCTCTCTCTTTTTGATTAACCTTAATTGTTTGAATGCTCATTTGGCTCCTAAGCCTTTCAGGTTTCAAAAAAGTGGTAACACACGTTTGGTTTGCATACACAGACAAGAAATCAAAGAGAAAGACAGAGAGGCAGATGAAAAGATAGATATTAACTAAAATTTAGCAATAATACGGACATGAAATTACTGATGCTGCAAAGTTTGGTTGTTGTTTTCCTGGTTTAATCATTACATTGCCCATACATTCAAAAGTTTCAAGTATTGTGTGATTGTCTTAATTTTATTTAAAATATTATGTTGTTTGTGTGTGCATGTGATTTGTTACAAAAACAGAGCTATAATTCTCCATGGCAACCTGAGGCTACTCCCAATGCTGCTGCAGATAAGGGAAGGTCTAACACTCTATGGCTTGTCAGGTATCATGGCCAAGTACCCTGATATCTGCAAGCCTTTGTTCGTGCCAGGGGTAGAGATGAAAGTAAGCCCACCATAGACACAATTTAAGTTTAAAATTCTGTCTTGTACCACCAAGGTCCTATTAGAAGCTGAGTTGAAATGGTACTCTTGGTATGTTTGAGTTTGTCTTAATCCAAGAGTGTAAAATGTATGTGTTTGATAGATCTTAGGTATTACAATTAAATGGTATATGGATTAAAATCGGTTGATAGGAGAGTTAGGCTAACTTTTTTTTTAGTATCAATTCAACTGAATCCTAAAGGAGATGTACCATGGTTAGTGAAGTAAGTGTGAAGCGACACATCTTATCACTAACAATCACCTGATTACTCCTGATATAGTGTGAGATGTGTCATGGCATGTTTTGTTTATATGAGGCTGTATTTATCCAAAAAACAACATATATACTGAAACTGGATAGTGCTAATGGGCCATATCCTTTTACTTAACAGGCTGATGCAGACTTCATTTTATCCATTTGCAAAGCAGAGTTCAGTGAAACCGGCTCAAACAAGGAACAGGTGGAGCAAACTATAATGAACCACCTGCAGGATTTCTTACAGGAACTGGAGCAAGGTAGAATAATTTACTGCTCTTTCACTCAAATTTAAGCAATTGTTGTTTTTTTATTTGATGAAAAGCTTTTAAGAATTGAATAGATCAAGTCAGCAGGTTCCAAAATTGATTAAAAATGTCCTTACTTTTTAAATTCAAGCAATACATAATAGTAAAACATAGAAATTTTAACTGGTTTTGTACCCAGAAATATTATTTAACACTAATGTTTTTCGAGTCAGAGACAATATTAAAATCTTCCTCTCAGTCTCAAAATTCTGTCTTTTTTAAATGTGGCAGATTCTGGCATACACCTCGCTGGATGTCCATCATTGTCTCCACGGGCCTTTCTCCAGTGGATAACAGGCCAAGGCCACGTTCCCGTCCTGCAGGAGGAGAAGAGGCGTTTTGAAGTGAATGTAAAATTCAACCACTATTGCCAGCAGGAATATGGTGAACATAGGATATGCTATCCATTGGTGGCAGCCTGCACAAGCACCATCACTTTTCCTGTACAGCATATGGCAGCATATGACAACTTTAAAGTTGTCCTTATGGAGGCATTCTTGCAGGGTCAAGAGTTCTTAAGGGTGTAATAAAGTTCATCATGCAACTGTTGCATGAAGAACATATTAATTCCCCCCTTATTATATCATAAATTGTGGCAGATTTTAAAATAGTTTATTAGTTTTGTCTTGTTGAGACACGTTTTATTCACATTTTAGTCTTCATGGATCTGAATGCATATGTCACAATAGTTGATGTTTAGTCTTACCAACATGATAGTTGTTCACTGAAAGATTTGAAGGCAACGACAGTAAATGTCATGACCATGGGAGTCGGATGGGCCTGTGGGGTCCACAACTGCTTGAAGGTGTCTCATATCTTGCTCAGTTAGGGGTGTAGGAAGTTCTGGAACAACAACCCCCGATTCTTGAAAGAACTCATCACAGTAAAGGGCGCTCTCCCAGTCTATTTCAAGTTCTTCCAGATCCTAGGATTCAAAGAGTGGCATAAATTGACAGTCTGAAAATGACATATTCCAAAATGTAGGCTACTTCTTCAATGTTTAACAAAAATAATTAAATAAAAAGTGAGCACCTCAACATTCTCAGCCTCATCTGTGCTGCTCTGCAGCAGGCCCAACTGCCACAACTGTTGGGGGGTCATGCTTCCCTCTGTGCGAAGTGGGTGATGGTTCCAGCCCTCAGTAAAGGTGTGAAGGTCACATTGGAGACGGGGGAGGAACACATAATGCACCAGGAAGATGTGCAGTATGTTTGAGATGTCCCGTAGTCCCTCTTCTTCAAGACTGTGCAGTACATCGTAATATTTACTTGTTACTGCAAGCCACACGTCACGCCATAGTCGTTCAATTCTGTTATAGAAAAATGGTAAAGTCTTAAAAAAACACAGTGTCAGTCTTTGATATAAACACAAAATAAAAAGTAAATAGGGTACTTAAATGATCACAGGTTTTTAAAGCTATCTCATCTCATCCACTGTTAAAGCCTAAATGTTGATACATTAAACTAAAATAGAAAGAAATGTGTCTGCAGCTCTACAGTTCCTGCTCAAATTAAATAGTTACAGTACAATGTCAGACCAAGAACTTGACACTTCAGTGTCCTAAAGCCCAGATGTACCATATTGGCTTCAGGTTAATCGTCATGGCGACAGGATACAATGGAGCAGGATCAGAACAGCACAGATTCATGCTTGTGTCACAGGTAGAAGCAATCCTTTTACTTGTTTCTGTTAATACTAGCTGAAATGGTTGCTTTGAATCAAATGAAATTCAATTAATCATAACTGAAGTTCAATTAGACAGCTCTGGATTGAGAACAAGTCGTTTTTTGAGCATAAGCATTAAGCTGAAGCTTTCTAGCTTTCACAGCTAGAAAGCATATTCCTAAGCATGGCTGCAGTCAGGCTCTGTCTCAGATATTTGTTCACTGAATGATCTGCTTTGCCAGACAGAACAGGGAATGAGGCACCAGAACTCCCCCAACCCACTCACCCACCTACAGTGGATCAAGAGACAGAGCCCACAGGTGGATGCTGGTTAGGTGGTGGGTTTGCAACACCTCAGCAGCAGTAACATAGCCAGAGATGAACGGTAAGCTAGGGGTTCAAATAGCCCATCCTATTTGGACAAGGAGCACATGTGACTGATCAGCTGATCAGGATGGGCACAGCTTGAATTGTCTGCCTGAATTAGCTCTCCAAGCTTTTCATCATACCTAATTGACAAACAATTACATGGGTATACAGAAACAATGATTCAAGGTTGAGTCAATGGTTAATGTGACCTTGCTAAAAATATGGTTAAATTTACCTCTGATTGTGGACGCTTTTCCCAGAAATAAAACTGGCTCGGTTAGTGCCTCGAACAGTAAACATGAAACGGGCAATGTCAACATTCTCCACACCTTGATCCCCTCTGACCCTGGTATGAAAAGAAGTTTTTATAAATGTGAATTTTTTCACAGTGTTGATATAATACAGCATCATGATGTACATAAGAATACAAGACCACTTGTATATACCTTGAAGGCAAACCATTCCTCTCACAGGCTGTTAAGAAGAAGGAGAACCCAGTAGATGCCTTGTTGTTGTTGGCAGGTTCCAGGTACAGGACCTGGACACAAACATAATGTAACAATTAATTGATTACTTAAACATTAATGTTTTATTAAACAAATTATCATCTACTTTAATAATCTCATAGTCAATTTGAGAAGTTTAAAGAAAAAAAGACCAAATTCTCTAATTTCAGCTTCTTAAATGTGTACATTTCGTGTTTCTTTGTTTGTTACAACAATAAAGTGAATATCTCTTTGTGGATAGAGAAAGCCATTTGAGGAAGTCATCTTGAGGTTTTGGAAACACTGATTGATACTTTCTGACATTTTATTGATCAAACAAAAATTAATCATTAGTTACAGCCCTAAAATATTAAGTCATCTGCCCCATGTAACTCATTTGCCTTTGATCATGTTATATGCGATAAGATGTCAAAAAATCAGTGATAATTCACAAAAACATTTTTTAATCTTATTACCTTTCTGGAAAAGCCATCAATGCCCCCAAAAATGACTATGTTGTATCTGTTTTAAGAGAAAGTAGAAGTTAGACCAGCTATATGTTTGCTATAAATGTTTCATTTACCACCAACAGTTTAAAAAAACTTACCTTATGAGTTTGTGGTTAGTGTCCACATGTACAAGAGAAAGGGGTGCCCTTACAGAGTAGCTTCTCCTAACAACACAGCCTAACTGTGTCAAACGAGCAAGAATCCCCACTGCATCTACTCTGTGCATGGCTGCCTTGACTCTGTTCCACTGTATCCTGTGGCCTAATGATCTCAGTCTGCCCATGACTAACCTATAGCCAACGTGAGGCATATCAGCTTTGATTTCAGAAACTAAAGTGTCAAGCTCCTGATCAGACATTGTACTGTAAGACCCTGCAACAGAAATTCTGAATTCTGCCATTCGGCGGAATACTGTAGCCTGACTGACTCCCAGCAGTGTTGCTATGCATGGAATGGGCAACTGGGAATCTATCAAAGCCTGTAATCTTTCCTGTTCAATGATAAATTTGGGTCGCCCTCTCACCCCTTGCACTGCCTGAATTTCAACTGATGGATGATGAATATGTTCCTCATTGTCCATGTTTTGTCTAGCCAGGTAGCACAGTTCTCTTAGGCCATCTACTATGTCCAATGGCAACTCTATCTGCTCTGCCAGTGCTTCAGCAAGTATCAATTCATGGGTGCACATGAAATTCAGGTAATCAAAGTCCAAGTCAGGATGACTGATCACATACTGCAACTTGGCTCGCAGTCTTTCAAAGATATGTTGTCGGAGCAGGTTCTGTTGGAAAAAAAAGCAGTGCATATTGGTGTATTGCAGGGGTCAGCAGGTAAGTTTGGCCTTGGGCCAAAATTTTTCTGAGCAACTGAATGGTGGGCCAAAATATCACATCAATCACATGTTTTCTCTCTCTCTCTTTAAAAAAAAAAAAAAAAAAGTACTACTTTTATATCGTGTGAATACAAAATGTAGTCTAACTTAAGAAAGTAATTTGTTTTAAATAAAGTAACTTTATTTCTAAGACTATAAGTGTGTTATTACTGCTTTAGCTCCACTGTGGCTGCGTTATAAAACTGGTAATAACAAAGCTGCAGTCTTTAATTAGTGACTTGTAACACAGACTGTCTTTTAAATCATCATAAATGTGCCATAGCCAACTATATTTCTTCCCACACACATTTAATAAAAATGTGAGTAATTCCATTTTGAAAATCAGTTCTTCTTTGAGCCCAGCTAACGCATTTTTAATAAAGATTTTTTTTAAAGATTTTCAGGATTGGGCTATGATTGTCAAGTGTTTTTACTGCGACATGGCTTCCCACACTTGATAAAGGAAGGACTGAACCAGACTTCAGGTTTTCACTCAATCCCTTTTTTATTTTTAATCAGGAATCAAGCAGGTGAAAAACCTACAATCAATCAATCAATCAATGTTAAATATTTCAGCATTTTTTTAAACAAGCAGAAGAACATTTAATTAAACAATTCCTTTGCAAAGTATTAAAGGATAACTTCGGTTCCTGCAGCTTTTACATTGTTTATAGAATGAAGAACAACAGTATACTCACCCAGAAGGCTTTCCTGATGCAAACGGTGCTTCGTGAGATATTTAGATCCAATATCGAGCAGCGGACACCGATATAATGGTAGCCTGTAGGGCATGGATCGCCGCTCCTAAAAACTGCATTAATCGTCCAAAAACTCATGTTTTTCACCAA
This sequence comes from Scarus forsteni, assembly GCA_036419115.1. Taxonomy (NCBI): domain Eukaryota; kingdom Metazoa; phylum Chordata; class Actinopteri; order Labriformes; family Labridae; genus Scarus; species Scarus forsteni. The sequence continues at coordinate 4,572,518 of JAZDUH010000087.1, read as the reverse complement.
TATTCCATCATGATACGTTCCGGATGATCCACCATTGCAGTCTGTGTCACTCCACACAGCGCTGTGTGGCTGAACTGACGAGTTTGTTTACATGCCCTTTGCGCATGCGCAGTGCGGCTCATTGTTTCAGGGGAAGACCGGCAGCTACAAATCGACTTTCTTCTTCCAGTTTTGTGCAAAATTGACGAATATCTATGGGATAAAGATGTTGTGGAGGAGAACTTTGAATATGATGGACGTCCTTACAGTTTGGAGCCAGAGTTTACAGATAAGGAGCTCATAGAAAGGAGGAAGCGATCGCAACGCTCCAGAGAGTACTGCGCATGCGCGAAGGCACGTAAACAAACTCGTCAGTTCAGAGGTTAGTACAGCCACACAGCGCTGTGTGGAGAGACACAGACTGCAATGGCGGACCATTCGGAGCGAATCATGATGGAATATTGGTGAAAAACATGAGTTTTTGGACGATTAATGCAGTTTTTAGGAGTGGCGATCCATGCCCTACAGGCTACCATTATATCGATGTCCGCTGCTCAATTTTGGATCTAAATATTTCCCGAAGCACAGTTTGCATCAGGAAAGCCTTCTGGGTGAGTATATTGTTGTTCTTCATTCTATAAACAATGTAAAAGCTGCAGGAACCGAACTTTTCCTTTAAATAGCCTATTGTTCATTTTTGAACCATTTGTTTGAAAAAACATTTACTTTTTATTTTAGCCAGGATTTTACACTGATTTTAAACTTAAAACATCAACCCTATTTAAAGCTTCAAACAATAAACACATTTTTAACTCACATGAATTAATTTTTTAAATACCATGACATCAAGTTATTAAACCAGATTTAATGTAGGTTTTAATACTTCTATTTAATAGAAACTATTTTTGTACATTGAATCTTTTGAATTGCATTTAAATAAAGCAAAACTCGATATTTTAAACACTTTTTAACATTTGATTAATTCAGAAGAAACCCAACTTTAACCTTCATACAAAAAACACATCGAGATCACAAAACCCAATGCCAGAAATCCAACACAAAAGGTCCCTTTTCAGCAGAGAAACCAGAGAGATGGGTTAACGGTAGACCCGGGGGTGGGGGGGGGTGGGGGGTGATTGGTATGCTGATTGATATTTTCGGCCACCCCCAGTCGGACGAACACAAGCCACTGCGCTGCAGCCGCTGGCCGACTAATTTTGTCAGCTGCGCGGCCGTGATGTTCGCGATCGCGGTGGCTTGTTAGTCTGGCTGGGGGCGGCTGCTGATTGATATTTTCAGTGGTGCGCGCTGTGGTCACTGGCCGTCCGGGTGTGCCGACCGTTTGTGAGCATTCCCAGTTTCCCGATGGCCAGCACCTCCCTGCCCCTTTTATATCAGTTTTTCAATTTCATCCAGCGGGCCAGATATTATTAGGGACGGGCCAATTTTGGCACGCGGGCCGTCAGTTGCCTACCGCTGAAGGATCACATTTTTCACATAGTATGATCATACTTTGCAATTATTGATGTTATAAATCATTTTCAAAACAAACTAAAACAAATACGGGGTTAGCCTCCATAAATACAGTTTTGTATAGCATGCATGTATGTATAACACCAGGCATATGATCAAATATTCAGTACACAGCACAATATAGTTTTCATTTACATGAATTTAAAACAACTTACCTGATTTTCTTGACTTTGCCGGTCCATTTTTGCTTGAGCTCTGTTGTCCCGCCTAGCTTCATGATGGTGACATCGTTTTCTCCACCAGCACACCACAAAAGCACTGTGTCATGCGGTTATGGTTACACAATACAACTATTTCAGTGAAAACACGGGCGCTCGTGTATTCAACGAATGATATTTGATTCCAACAGTGAACAAAAAAATTAAAGAAATCATATTTATTACAGCCCCGGAGGTCGGGGGATGATAAACCAGGTTGAAAGAGTACCCGCCCGTATGCAACGCTCCGTGAAAAACAGCGAACGCACCCGTAAACAAACAGGGACAATCTGATTGGTCAATACTACTCGGCCTCCTATTGGTCGATCCACAAATCATTCGAGAGCAGACAGAGATCTGTGAGCGCAGGAAATCTGAGCGAGCAGCATTGTAACCGAGCAAGAGGACACAGTTTGAGCACGCGCAGAGCAAATTTGAGCGCAAGAGTAGAGTTTTGAGAGACAATATCACGAAAAATGAGTATGAAATCAAAATACTGCTCTCAAATCAATTAAAAATGCTCTTGATTAAAGATAGGAAATTCATTCCATACATTAGCTAGTTAAATTATCTTAGTATGTAAGTATGATATAATTTGGTCCTAGAAATAAAGTAAACAAAATAAGATCATCAATATGGTACAGTAGTAAAGGCAATAATTAAGCAAAAAGACAAGCATGAACAAATAAAATAAAAATAACCAAACTTTTAAAAAAAATTACTGAAAAAAGCAAGATATGGCCCAGAGTAAAAATAAAAGTATGGATTTTGATATTGAGATCCCATTTATGCTCAGAATCTTCAAAATCAGAAAAATAAGTTGTTAATTTAAGTGACCTGGCTTTTCTGTTTTGTGTTACTAATAATAATAATAATATGTAGTGATTCAATATTAAAAAAAATTGCAGTGAGTGCAATGTAACTGTTATCTGATTACTCGATTATTCAACAAAAATTTGATAGAGTAATCTATTACAAAAAGAATCAATAGCTGCAGCTCTAGTTTAAAAACAACGGTGTTACATGGTATTGACAGTTTATCACCCACACCATAGAGCCTAAATACATGTCTACTGGACTCCGTGGTTTAAAGTTACAATTATTAAAAAAAGATAAGTATTTTAAGAAGGTACATACTGTACTAACCAGTCTCCCCGCATAACAGCTCGCGCTGTACCCAGAGAGGGACAAGAAAGCACAAACATATTTGGGCCTGAGGGGGAAGCCATTTTGGATCAATTCAGCTATTTTGAACAGACCATAAAATAATGACTGTAATACCCTTTATTTTAATGTAATGACCAAAATAAATAAAGTTTGAACTCCATAGGAGTGTATATAGGCCTATAAGAGTGGAAAATTACACCTTAGTAATGAAGAACCAAAAGAATGTGACTATCGAAGTGAGATGGGGAGGAACCTTCTGGAACCTTAGGGAAGACGGGAGAGTTCACCCCCATCAGGCTATATAACATGCAGACGTTAACTTGAGCTTCAGTTGTTTTGGGGTGTCACGACGCAAAGCAAATCCCATTTGTTATTGTTCACCTAGTGTAACTTTAATAAATGTTTGTCAAACTTGGAATTTGCCTACGTCTGTGCTTCCTTGACCCACGAGAGCAAACATTTGAACTAGACCGTATTTACGCCAGTGTTATCTAAGCTGCCATTTCCACACAGAAGTAACAAGCCAACTCATTCGATATTTACAGCTATCTAGGAAGACACAGCAATGGTTATAATCGGAGTCAATGGGGAGTAAAAATTTAAGTCTGATGCTATGCAAACATAATAATGCATCAAAGCCAGTGTTTTTAATAATCAAAACTTATTCAAGAGTGTGAAAACAACACAACAATTGTTTTGTGATTTTCCATCAAAAAGTGACCTCACCTATGGAATTGTCATCTAAAGGGTTAAAATACATATATTTTTTTAAAAAGAAAAGAGAAAAATATATATCTGACAAGTTTTTACAGCAGCTAAATTTAGTGGCTGTTAACAGACAAAACAGGACAAAAGGATGTGTTTTTAATGTAGTACACAAGGGGTAAAGAATTTCTGCTTTTGGAAATAAGGACCAGTTTGACATGTGTGTCCAAGAAGAGTCATTATTGGTCAGATTGCTTAATGCAGTTGCATCAACAATGAGCAGGTTGAGTTCAAGTGTGGTTGAGTTGATTTGCAGTATGGCTCTTAAACAGCACCCTAAATCAAGATGCTGGTTGAATGGTAAGCAACCAGGCACCCATCCCCCTCTTAAAAAAAACCCCAAAAAAGGCACACCAAATCAAAAAGCTGACATCAAATGACTCCTGTCAGTCCTTTTAAAGTCTATTTCTAAAGTTTAGGAATAGACTTTAGGAACTAAAGTTTGTTTTGTTTGGTGTTGCCAAGTAACTTCTGTACATATGTATTATTCATATTTTTATGTAGCAATCCATGATTGTATGTGAACCCTCAGAAAGTCTGTCAATCAGAAATACCTTTAACAGCAGGTTTGGTAACTGATATTTTACTTAGATGAAGTATGCATGAGTGAGTGTGTAATATTTGTGCAGACTTACTCCCAGCCTCAGGCGGTGAGGAAAAGACCCGAGGGTTCCTGCAGGAGCTGGTGAACATCCTGATGGAATATATCTGCAAGTCCAATCAGAGGAGCTCCAAGGTGATCATCAAGTATGATAGAGAACATACTGCTGTTATGAATTAGTATTTAAGGGACTGTGAGGAGAATCTATTACCAGCAACGTAAAAGACTCTGCTACCCATGAGCCCGCGTGGCGACTGTCATAATGCTGCGGTCCAGTAACCGCGAAACTGGGAGTGACGTCATCCCTGAGTTATCTGCGTTCCAGTTAAAATCGGAAAAAAACAAGCCAATCTACCAGGCTATTATTAGCACACCTGCGTTGTTATTCACAAATATCTCATGTAGAATGTGATGATCACTATGGGAGCATTTTTGTAAATATAAGTCTAACAATACCATGTATACAGCTGATCTAGAGCGACACACCCCAGTCAGAAGTGCAAATAAATAGATTATTACAGGAGCTAAATAACTGTTCACACTGGGGGCATCCATCTTCAATTGTCAACTCGGCGATGGCAAGGTTTCACCGAGTTCCCGGGAGGAAATTCTGACTTTGGGGGACATTCCAGTTGCAGTTTCCTACTTGGAACTCAAAATGCCTATTTCTGACTACAACTGGAACGCAGCACAAGACGTGTACTATCCACACCGTGTGTTTGTTTCGATACAATGACAGCAGCTCGGACAGAATTCTGCATTGCTTTACAACTTTGTTTTTTCAACAACTTACAAGATGCAAAGCGACGAGGTTATGTATCTCTTTCTAGTTATGTAGTGGTAGTTTTTGATATGTGACAACAAGCAATTTTTGGAAATCTTAGTATCGTAGTTTTGTAGCCGGCTATACATGGCTACTTACAGCTCGGTGCTCTAAGATGTGTCTGAATAATATAAATTTGCTCTAGTTTCAATTATCTTGATCCCGAAGTTGAGTATCCAGGCCAGTCCAGCCCCGTCCGACCCGACCAGAAGGCTAAGGAATAGCATTTATAGATAACCTATTTTGATGCTATAAAACTCATCTTAAAGTGTGTATTTCGATCAGGCATATATCTAAAAGTGAGACTTTTTTGTAATCACTTAGAAACTCCTCACAGTCCCTTTAAAGAAAAAATGCCTTCTTTATTGACTTGAAAATAGAGTTTCTTTACTGTTGTTTTATGACAGCATGATGAATCCAGAAGAAATATTTTGTTTTTGTATTATTACAGGTGAGTCTTTATCTCCTAAAATGTAATTATAATAATAGCCCCTCTAAGTACTGCATCTCATGTTGCCTCAATAAAACAACCCTATGCCAGTTCTCACTTCTGCGCTCCAGGCTCGTCTTGTTACAGCTACATTTCTATGACCTTGCACAGCAGCTGGATCTGCCTGATTAAAGACATTGAATCAGGCACTTCCATTTTGAAGAGCTTTAGTCTACAAAAATAGTGAGCTATATATATAAACATACAGATATATATATATATATATATATATATACACACATATATATATATATATATATATATATATATATACACATATATGTATGTATATATACACATATATGTATGTATATATACATATATATTCATTATTCATTCATTCATATTCATTAGGTGTGCAGATATATATATATATATATATATATACATATATATATATATATATCCATATATATTCATCATTCATTCATATTCATTAGAGGTGCATATATATATGTATATGTATATATATTCATTAGGGGTGCAAGGATACACATAATTAACAGTTCGGTTCAATATGTTTCTGTCACGGTTCGATACTTTTTGGATACAAAATACGAGAAATTTCAATGTCTTTTTTGCTTGTGGTTTATTAAAATAACCATTTTTTGTTTCAAATCAGAATACATTTTCATTACATTGAATTAAATGTGACTCTTTCAGCTAAACCAGGCACATTTTTCGGTGCATACTTAGAATCATAAAAAACAAAAATATCACCATGTAAAAATAAGAATAAGTAAAAAAAAAATGTATCTAATAGAAAACTCACCCACTTTATGTGGCGCATTCTTAGCAGCAGAGTTAATATTACAAAGAACTAATTATAAGTGTATCAGGTGTCCATATTATGTCCTGAAACCCAGCATTGTCCACAACAGCTACGGCAGCTGGTAACACAGCTGAAAGGGGTTGGTGTCCCTTGCCTCCGGATCCTCGGGGCGTGAGGTCTGCAACCTTGCGCCCTGAAACAGCACGTTAATGCCAATGAGCGGCGTAGGGTTGACATTGCTGGGGAGCAGCAGTGGACCCCATGGACGCGGTGCACAGGCCCACCGGCGAGTGGACACGCCCTGGCGCCCGTCAACCATTGTCCCAGCTATGGGTAAAATAGTGGGCAGATGGGGCTCCGCCGTGGTAGGCAACCCATCTAGGAGAAGGATGCTCCGAACAAAAACCACAGGCATTGCTCGTGCCTGGCTCCACACCGTATACCATCTGAAGGTGTGCAGCAAGGGCGAATGAAGGCTTTAAGCCTGAATCGACCAGAGTATGGCTGTGAGGAGCTGCGCCCCACAGTCATTATTAATGCGCAATGTATAGCTTCCATGGAGACACAAGACAGCAACAATCTAATACTTCCAGCGGTGGGAGTCCGCAGGAGCCACACAGCGGACGGTGGTGCTGGCCCTCCCTCAGGAGGGCACCATGACGACTGGACCTCAAACCCTCTCCTCCACCACAGCCCACAGTCCAATGCACTCTGCGCACAGCGAGGGAAGACGCAAGGTTGGAAGAACTGGCACACTGTGCCAAGGAAAGGGGAGTGGAGATCCTGGCAGTCCAGGAGCATAGGGGAGTGCGCACAGACCAGCCAATTAACTATTGCAGAGTGGGGGGGTTACACATTCATCACCTTATCTGCATGGCGTAATGATGCCCAGGCGGCAACAGGTGGTGTGGGACTCATGGTGAGCCCCTGAGCATGAAAGGCCCTCCGTAGGGTGCATCCTCACACCAACAGGATCCTTATTGCTGATTTCGAGGGAAACCCAGTAACAACGGTCATGAATGTGTACTCTCCCACCAACGTGGCACCAATTGAGGAAGTGGAAAGGTTCTACAATGACCTAAGAACAGCGATCCACCATGTGCCTGCTCACAACTTCCTCGTTATCCTGGGGGTCTTTAATGCAAGACTCGGACCGGAGGACGCACCCTTCATGTACCACGACGATACCAACCGCAACAGAGAACATCTAGCTGCCCTTCTTATGGAACATAATCTACTGGCCACCAACACCCTGTTCCGTAAGAGAGTGGGCAAGAGATGGACATTCCAGGACCGAGCCACCGGTACCGGTCAACTGGATTATGTACTATCATCGTGTGGTCGCTGTAAGGCTGCGCCTGAGTTTGAGGGTCCCTAAGAGCGCCCCAAGGCCCTGACCCGACTGGGAGGCCTTTGCGGGAAGTCCTGAACTCCAGGCCAACTACACAGCGGAGGTGAGAGCTCACCTACATCTGCAGACTGGGGAGGGAGAGCCAGTAGCCTACGAGCAGTTCCTCTCTGCTATCGAAGAGGTAACCAGGAGATGGGTGCCGACAAAGGGGAGTCTCAGAGCTTCCCCTGATCTAAACACCCAGAAGTTGTTCAAGCTCGGGTGCAGGTGGCAGAAGCACGCAGAAGCTTTGAGAAAGGGGACCGCAGAGAGTCAGGAGGTGCTGTACAATGCCAAACAACAGTTGTTCAGCACCTACGACAGGATCAAAGGGGAGGAGATATTGGAGAAGGTTAAGAGGGTGGAGGCAGAACATGGTGAACAGAGATACAAGGAGTCATGGAAGGTCATAAATGAAATGACTGGGCGCAAGATGTCGAGAGAGGGACAGTTGGCAGGCTGCAGCCCAGAAGAGAGAGTGACCTCCTGGTTTACCCCCTTCTGGGATCTCCTGGGCACCCATCCAATTGACAGAGAGGAGGAAGAGATACCTGCAGTGCTCACAAATCTCGAAATTGACGATGGCCCCTTTACAGCTACAGAGTTTGCCACAGTGAAGTCCACCCTGAAGCAAGGAAAAAGTCCCGGGCCAGACGGTATCCCCCCAGAAGTACCTAAGAACTGCGATCTTGACAACATCATGCTGGTGATCTGCAACCAGGCTCTGATATACAACCTCAAGTCTGACATATGGTCCCTTTCTCACATCATCCGAGTTCCCAAATCTGGAGATCTCTCTAAGCCAGACAACTATCGTGGCATTAACTTGACCTGTGTCATAGCGAAGATGTACAACCGCATAATACTAAACCGGATCAGGGACGCCATTGACCCATATCTGAGGGACAACCAAAATGGCTTCAGAAAGGGAAGGACCACCGTAGGCCAGATTCTGGCCTGAAGGAGAATCATCGAGGAGGTGAAGAAGAACAACTTGACAGCAGTGCTATGTTTCATTGACTTCAAAAAGGCATTTGATTCAATAGACGGAGGCATTATTCTGAAAATCCTGAAAGCCTACGGAGCCCCCCCGAATCTAGTCCGAGCCATAGAGGCCATGTACAAGGGCACAAGAGCAAAGGTGGTAACCCCAGATGGCATCAGCGAGGAGTTCGAAATCCTTGCAGGGGTATAGCAGGGAGACACCCTTGCCCCCTTCCTCTTTATTATAACTCTGGACTACGCGCTCAGGACAGCCATCAACGGACGGGAGTAGGAGCTTGGCTTCACAATTACACCAAGGAGGTCCAGCAGAAGCCCTGCTGTAGCCCTGGCAGACCTAGACTACGCAGATGATATCTGCCTGATATCTGACCCCGTGGAGCAGGCATAGGAACTCCTGAACAGAGTGGAGGTGGAATGTGCTAAGTTTGGCCTCAGACTAAACGCAGAGAAGACTGAGGTAATGACCTATAACATCCGCATGGACCATCTGCCTGTTAATACATCAGACGGCAACGCTCTGCGAGAGGTCAATGATTTCAAGTACTTGGGTTCCTGGGTAAACTCCACAGAACAGGTCCTTAAGATCAGGAAAGCACTAGCATGGAGGGCTCTGAACGGTATGTCAAGAGTGTGGTGCTCAAATCTCCCTTGACACATAAAGCTGGGCCTATTCCATGCCACTGTAGAGTCTGTCCTCCTGTATGGCTGCAAAAGCTGGACCCTGACACCCACCCTACAGAAGTCCCTGGATGGGTGCCACACCAGAATGCTTCGAGCTGTTCTGAATGTAGACCAGAACATCCACATTTCCAACAAAGACCTGTAAGGGCAACTGCCGAGGCTCAGCGAGAAGGTAGCAGCTTGGAGGATGAGGCTGGCGGCCACTGCCAAAGACATCGGGAGCTCCCGGCCAGCAGGCTGGTCCTGTGGGAACCAATGCAAGGGCATCGATCACGAGGACGTCCCGCGCTAACGTATGTGGATGTCCTGAAGAAGGATGCGGGAGCTGAAAGCTCCTCAGAGCTGACTGGGTGTATGGAGAACCGGAAGGATTGGAGACTCCGATGGAAGCTCGTCTGAGGACGACTGAGAGAGAGTAAAGGGTCTCATGTCAACAGCAATAAAAGTAGCTATCGCCCGGTGGATTTCCTTTGCCCTCTTTGAATCATGTGCTAATGGCTGTCTAAATGACCCGAGTAAAGTCTGTAGCATGTGTGCTGCTTGTTGTTTCTGTCTGTTCCACTTGTTTTAACACCGGGATGATGTCTGCGTTTGCTGAATTTCCCCTGACGTAGTTTAGCATTGCGTTGTAATTCTGACATACTGTTGTTTTTTTGTCCACAACACGCTTACCATTAGGGTCATACTTAACACGGAAGCCAAAGTAGTCCCAAACACCAGATCTGAATGATAGTGGAGGGTCTTCAATTTCAGCTGAAGGTAAAGCACTCGCCATATTGCAGCGCCCTACCGTACGAAGCTTCTTCCGTCTCATCAGCTTGGTCGAATGAAAGGGGACGTGCTGCGCGCACAGCTCAGCGGATATGTGCTCGACAATGCAGCCAGAGTAGTCGAACGCAGATTCACTGAACTTTCAGTGCATAGCACCTCGTCAGAAGTTGATCAAATAAATAAATTGCTAATTGTTTTGTTCATAGTGTGTACCAAACTAAGGCTGTTGTTCAATACAGATACATGTATTGTTGCACCCCTAATATACATATGTATCTTTATATGTGTATACGTATCTATGCATGTATGTGTATCCATAAAATGAAGAGTTTTATGCTCTATTGTAAAGTGTCTTGAGATAAAACTTCTTAATAATTGGCGCTATACAAATAAAGATTGATTTATTGATTGTTTTGAATTTTGGCTAAAGTACTTAAAAATGTTTAAAAAAATGTGTAGATTTTTTATTAATTTGCATTGTTATTTAAAAAGTTTGATGACTAAATAGAGAGAAATAAATGATAAATACAGCAGAAATTGGTTTACATATTAGAGATCAGATGTAAGATTTGAGAGTAGGATTATTTTCCCATTGGTCTAAATGTTCACATTTTCAGTAATTTCCTTGAAATTACTTTATTTGTTTGGGCAAATGCTCCATTTGTGCTTTTTTGAATTTCATTCCTCTGGCCTGCACTATATGCATTTTTTAGGTTTTAACCTTTGTTTTCAATTGACAAGAAAGTAAAATAAAGAATAATAAAATACTGGTTATCTAATTGCATTGATGAATAATTTACAAAACCGCTGCATGAACCTTGACATCTCTGCCTGTTTAGGTCCTGGATTTCCTCCACCCCTATCAGCTGATGGAAGGTCTGGAGGGTTTCAGTCTGAAGCTCCCAGACCACCCGGAAACTCTGGAGCAGATCCTGGTGGACTGCAGAGACACGCTGAAATATGGTGTCAGTACAGGTGAGTATTTCTTTGATTATCTGGCAGGTGATTGAACCATACTTCTGTTTGTTAACTTTTATTACAGGCCAATCAGATGATGTCATAGAGAGGAGCTACTGCGCCACAGAACTTTATAAAACAAACTCTCATTAAACTGTTTTAGAAGTGGAGCCAAAATATCCTTACTATATAAAAGTTTGCAGTGTTGATATGTTTTTCAATTAATAAAGAAATGCAGTTCTGATCTGATAAATCTGTTAGCATTTATGCTCATCCCTAAACATGATGCAGTCACTTCCCGCTGTTGTCTTGCTCAAAGCTCGCTCCTCTTCCTGCTTTTAAAGGAAAAGTTCGGTACCTGCAGCTTTCAAATTGTTTATAGAATGAAGAAGAACAATATACTCACCCAGAAGGCTTTCCTGACCCAAACAGTGCTTCGGGAGATATTTAGATCCAAAATCGAGCAGCGGACATCCGTATAATGGTGACACGTAGGGCATAGATCGCCGCTCCTAAAAATGCATTAATCGTCAAAAAACTCATGTTTTTCACCAATATTCCTTCACGATCTGTTCCAGATAGTCCTCTATTACAGTCTCTGTCACTCCAGACAGCGCTGTGTGGCTGCACTGACCTCTGAACTGAAGAGTTTGTTTACGTTTGCCTCCACGCATGCACAGTACTCTCTGGAGTGCTGCCTCCGCTTCGTCCTTTCTATGAGCTCCTCATCTGTAAACTCTGCCTCGAAACTGTAAGGACACCCATCATATTCAAAGTTCTCTTCCATAACATCTTCATCCGATAGGTATTCGTCCATTTTGCACAAAACTGGAAGAAGAAAGTCGTTGTGTAGCGTGCAGTCTTCCCCTGAAACAATGAGCCGTACTGCGCATGTGCGGAGGCAAACGTAAGCAAACTCTTCAGTTCAGAGGTCAGCACAGCCACACAGCGCTGTCTGGAGTGACACAGACTGTAATGGAGGACTCGCCAAAACGGATCATGATGGAATATTGGTGAAAAACATGAGTTTTTGGACGATTGATGCATTTTTAGGGGCGGCGATCTATGCCCTATGTGCTACCATTATACGGATGTCCGCTGCTCGATTTTGGATCTAAATATCTCCTGAAGCACTGTTTGGATCAGGAAAGCCTTCTGGGTGAGTATATTGTTCTTCTTCATTCTGTAAACAATGTGAAAGCTGCAGGTACCGAACTTTTCCTTTAAGGATTCTTATTGTGTTGTGCCACTTTAGTCTGCTAATAGTCATTGTAGATAAATAAGCATCAGTTTAGAAAACCAGATAAAAACATTCTTGAAATGTGGTATGAATATTCTGGGCCATTCCTGCTGACACCACAAACAGACCTGTGATCCAAGAACTAGAATGAAGGTCCTAACTTTGGGAGGGCGTTTCAAATCAGAAGTGGTACAATGGGTTGTAAAGGGTTGAGGTTTAATAAGAGGGATTGGAAGGACCAATTAAAGAGAGAACAAATGGTCGATCACATCTACAATAACTTCAGAGGTGCTGAGAAGCTTTCATGTCTTGTCTCTCTCCCAAGTCCCCGGCAAACAGATAGACACCATTCTTTCGACTGTGCATGCAGCAACAAGGGAGAGACGGGCAAAGCTTATCGAATTAGCTTGTCTTAAACACTTAGAGTCAGTTGGTAGCTCTAGCCTACCTGTGTGTACAGTCATCAGATAAACTCTTCAGCAACTCCAAAAAGTGCTTGCTATTTTTTTTTTTTTTTTTGACCACATTACATTACGTAATCTTGTACACTTTAAAAAGTTTGTTGTAAATTTTACAGTAACTTACTGGACACACTAGTTACTGGATTTGTCTTTACAGAAGCATGAACTTCAATTTACCATATAATTACTGTACTTACTATAATAGTGTTACTACTGTATTTTTATTTTATGAAAAAGTACTGTCTTTAAATTACTATATTTTCAAAAACAGCATCCTTACTGTTTATTCATTGACGCTATTGACGCTGCTGTATCTAGTTTTTCCTCTTTTTTAAATACATCTTTAATTACAGTGTACAGTTCTACTGTATATGTAACCATTATACCGATCATTTCAAGCAAGGAGTAATTTGTTTAAAAAAATTTTATCCAATAAAATATATACCTTTACTCCAACTCAAACCCCAAAATGTGAAACATTTACTCAACGAAATTTTTCCTGTTATTTGTTAATTTTTCTGTCCAAATTTGCACTTTCTTGATCCATTTCCCTTCACAGCAATTAATCGGATAGGCATTTTACATCAACAAACTGCTGATTTTATGGTAAAAGGCTGTTTGTTTTGCAGAAATTCAGTATGTTTTCCCCTCAAACTTTTGCAATTTATGGTACTTTACTGTATAGATATTTTTACAGTGGGTAGCTGTAAATATTATGGTAAAGTTCTGCTTTACAGTAAGTTTTCAATTCAGAGTACTATCATTAGTGGCGGCTGGTGAAAAATATTCTTGGTGGGGCAGTACTGTGCAGCACCCAGTTTTTAACAACCATCCCACTACAATTCGACACAAACTACAGGATACCAGTGCTTCGTAAAAGTGTTAATTATTCCAAATAAAAATAACAGATTACAGAATGGTGCACACACAAATCAGACACACACAAACATAAATATATACAAATAGTCAACCATATACTGCTGAAAAGCTTACATAACCTATATACAAAGAAATAAGTAAGGTGAACATGTGTGCATGTGTAAATTAAAGATTACTTCAGACAGAAATGAGTAAGAATATGTGTCTAATTGTCCACATTACTTTATGTATTACTCCTCCACTTAAAAAACCTACTTCTCTTTACCTTTTTTCAAGTCCTCCCAACTCTGTTATATGCTGAACATGAACAAACTGTTTGTTGATACGCCGAAGCGATGGTAAAATGCGGGTTCCGGGGCTATCACAAGTTGACACTGTCGAAAGTTTGACATTTTGATCAGGCATCTAAGATAGTTACCTTTATATTACCTTCGGTATATTTACGGCGTCAAATAAGTCTGTAATTCTTTACAATCTTTCGTTGTCATGCTAAATGCTGTGAAGTCACTTCCACCACTATGTAAGTAAATGGGTGTAAAGAGCTAATTTTTGTGTGTAATATGGATTCGGGAGACATTTGGATAGTAAACAAAAGGGTCCTTCAAAGGCACGCCCCCTGGACTGTCACCAGATACTGCCCACCGGCACCAACAGAAGCCGAATAAACCCAAGGGGCGATTTGAGAAGCGCCCTTCGGAGATTATTTTCAACGACGCTGATTGGCCAAATTCACGTTGATATGCGCTTATCTTGCCCTAGCAACGGTCCCTTATTTATGGGGAGAGATTTGTCTCAAAATGATTCACACAAATCTCTCCATGATTTTCACATGTGTTTTTCAGATCCACAAATCTCTCCATGATTTTCACGTGTTTTTCAGGTCCACAAATATATCCATAATATTCACATGCTTTTTAGATCCACAAATATATCCATAATTTTCTCATGTGTTTTTCAGATCCACAAATATATCCATAATTTTCTCATGTGTTTTTCAGATCCACAAATATATATATGATTTTCACATGTGTTTTCAAATTTTGTGAGTGCATTTATCATGACTTATCATTTCTAAATCTTCAATTCTGCTTGTGAACTGTTGGAAGTGCATTTGTGGATCAACTGACACCTGCATTCATTTTTGAGACAAACGTAACGCAGTTTCCTAGAAATGCACACACATATTTGGAGGGATTTATCTCATTAATATGCAGACAAATATCCATGAAAAGAGGGTCAGATTAGTGAATATCTTTCTGACTTTGTCCAGTCAGCAGGAGGAGGCGTCAGCGGTCTGCAGCGATGCTGTGCCTGGTGCGTTTACGTTCATCTGTTAATGATCGTCAAAGTTCTGTTCAGAAAAATGAATAAACATTATACACATATAAAAGACACACTCCAGAGCATGGCGGGGGCCAGAAATGAATACTGGCGGACTGGGTTAGGCTGCATTTGCTTCTAAGTTGAGGCGCCTTTCTGCTCCTGAAGGGGCTTCCTTCTTCTTCAACAGCACCGAGCCGGAGCAGGCCGTTTGACGCCCCCTGTTAAACAAAGACAGCAACACTGCCGCCTAGTGGATGGAGGGGGCGAGACACATGTGAGTATTTTCAGCCTGTGTGTGTGTGAATCTGTGAAACTGCGTTACGTTTGTCTCAAAAATAGAGGCACGTGCCCGTTGATCCACGAACGTACTTTAAATGATTCACAAGCACAACTGAATATTCACAAATGATAAGTCATGATAAATGCTCTCACAAACTTTAAAAAAACATTGTGAAAAACGTGGATATATTTGTGAACCTTAAAAACACATGTGAAAATCATGCACATGTTTGCCGATCAGAGAAACACATGTGAAAATCGTAAAAATATTTGTGAATCCCAAAAACACATGAGAAAATTATGTTTATATTTGTGGATCTGCAAAACACATGTGAAATTCATGGATATTTGTCTGCATATTAATGAGATAAATCCCTCCAAATATGTGTGTGCATTTCTAGGAAACTGCGTTACGTTTGTCTCAAAAATGAATGCAGGTGTCAGTTGATCCACAAACGCACTTCCAACAGTTCACAAGCAGCATTGAAGATTTACAAATGATAAGTCATGATAAATGCACTCACAAAATTTGAAAACACATGTGAAAATCATATATATATTTGTGGATCTGAAAAACACATGAGAAAATTATGGATATATTTGTGAATCTGAAAAACACATGTGAATATTATGGATATATTTGTGGATCTGAAAAACACATGTGAAAATTATGGATATATTTGTGAATCTGAAAAACACATGTGAATATTATGGATATATTTGTGGATCTGAAAAACACATGTGAAAATCATGGAGAGATTTGTGTGAATCATTTTGAGACAAATCTCTCCCCATACTTATTGGCTAGTTGTCACTGTCTCAGGGGCGCTTTTTCCAGCGCCCATCAGACACGGAGGTAGAGACGAGTAGGCATACTTTTGTTTTACATTAATAAAAATTAATTACTTTATATCTTAATGGATATATATTATTATTTATGTTACATTTATATTTATATTACACATTTAAATAAGTAATTTTTGTTAATATACATATTAATACATTTAATATCACACTCTCCACTGGGGGGGCAGCGCCCTAGCGCCCTCTATTGGCCAGCCGCCACTGACTATCATCATATTTATCTCCTTCTATCTGTAAACAGAAGCTTCATATTGTTTACTTAGGGTGAATCTCAACTGTACCCCTAGCCCCTTGGCCTTTGGTTTTGCGTGTTCACGTCTCCTGAAGTGGTATCCCAAGTCTCCGTAGGGCTAAGGGGACGGGCTAAGAGCAAGGGCTACACGGCCCTCAAAATGAAGACAGATCTTGACCTCACTTAAAAGCAAGGGTAAGAGAATTTCCCATAATCCTCCATGCCTGCTGAAAAGAAGGCAGAGCAGAGACTGAAGGAAGAGCAAAATTACAAGTACTTATTAAATCATTAAGTAAATATTTATCATGTTTTGAATTGTTGGTCGTATTTTAACATTTCTGTTTGTAACGAGCTAGCTTTCACAGCTGTAGCTATAGCTATTGTCACCTCTCTATGACACAGCCAGCGAGCACCTCTGGATGATGTTGTAGCTGGAAAATCGAGTGGGGTCTTGTTTCTTAGGGGCATATTTTCACCCCTTCCTCTTGGCCCTAAAAACCAAAGGCCAAGGGGAAGGGGTAAGATGGGGGGAAGTGCTAAGGGGTACAACTGGGATTCACCCTTGCTTCTGCTGTTGTTTGCGCTTGAGATGGGAAGTACACAAATGAGTCGAGTCCTTTGAACAGCTCTTATAAGTGAACAATGAGAATAGATTCACAGATTGTGAGAGAGCCATTATATTGAGAGCCATTTTTTGGAGTAAGGCAAAATAAGAAAAGATTTTAAAAAAAAAGTTGTCATAGCCCTTTAACTTAAGAGACATTTGCCAAGGTGAAATATATAATGTCTCAAGTTAAAATTACTAAAACATCCCAGGCTCTGATTTTCCTGACTGTTTAACCATGTATAAAAACCTTTGTTTGTATTTTCAGGTCACCCTCGATTCTTCAACCAGCTGTCCTCAGGTCTGGATGTGATTGGTTTGGCTGGAGAGTGGTTAACCTCAACAGCAAACACTAACATGTAAGGCACCACAGTTTATGTTTTAACCTCAGCTGTGTCCATTACTTCAGGCCAAACTCCAACAAAATGACTCTTTAATGACTGTAGAGTATGTTTAAAAGGGGTTCAGATGGTCCATCTCACGTTCTTCTCAAGGTAGCGAAGTACGGGATTGTCTGGTGACAGCAGGGACAAACTACAGGCTGAGGATAAGATGCTTTGTTAGGCCTCTTACAAAGTTGGCGCACTCATCCTCTCAGCCGTGTGATTAGCTGCTTGTGCAGCGGTCTGTGTACAGGTAAAAAGAAAATTGATGAAAAAAAACAAAGAAACAGCGGCCTGCTCAACCCGCAACTGAAAGACTGGGACCTAGGTTAAAGATATGACAAAAAGAAAGAACAAACATTTTTTATGTGCCCCCTTTTGTCGGTCACAAGAGCTCACTTCTGGATGCAAACCTTCAGGGTATAGGGTGGAGTTTTGGCTCCAGCTTTGTTTTAGGCACTTTATGAAGTCATTGGGGATCCCTGGAGGGTTTACCTGGCAGGACCAATGTCCATGCAGAGTTTGAGAGACGGCACAGTCCTGCACAGCGAGGTGCACCCACACCTCCATCCCTCCGACCGACACATGAGGAACAGAGGGAGGAGGCAAGGCATGAGTGGGTTTAGCACAGTCGATTGTAATTTTCCCCAGTCAAATGAATGCCTCACATTGCCTGTAAATGCACTGTGGGCAAGGTGCAGTCACAATTTCACCTCACCATGGACAAAGACAGCAGCAGCTCCAGGTAGCCAAACTTCCCAGGAGGAAACTGGTTCAAGCTCGCAGTACCAGAATATATGGTTTGTATATGGCAATAATGCAAACAGACCTCTACTGCCTGATGATGCAGTTACAGCCAGAGAGGAAGATACTAATTATGTTGAAATGCTGAGTCAGCATTTCAACATATTGTTCTCCCTAACCTCCATTTTGTTCTTTTTCTTCTTCTTCTTTTTCTCATCACTGAGACTTTGCCCCCTTTCACAGGCTTCAAATTTGCACAGATTTTCACAGAAAAAAATTGACATATGCATTATGTTCATGAGAAGTGCGCTTGTATTTTTCACAGGTTTAACAGTTATACTTTTTACAGTAAAAAATAATTTCTGCATGTATTTTTACATTGAAATCAATGGGACGTTTCTGCAGCTCCGCTGAAAACTTCTGCAACTTTGAAGCTCCACAGCTTGGGCATATTCCACCTACAGACTTCATTCGTACTTTAAAAGCTGCACTGACTTCTCAGCCATTTTTACATATCTTCAGCTTTTTGCTGGCCTCTACAGTTTCTTAAATATGAATTTTTAAGCAACACCAAGTTTTGAGGAAATCAATGGCCTTAGAGCGACTGTGACATCATCTTAGAGCGGACAGACACAGAAGAATTCTCGCGGACTCAGCAGAATTATCCTGTTATAACTTCGTCAAAACGTCCTCCACAAACATAATTTCTGGATCAAAACGTCGCTACCCTTCTCGTCTTACATGTGAAATCTGCTTCAAAGTTTAATCTGACATCATTTTGTCTCAGTGAGCTTCAGCTTTTGGGGTATAACTCAAAATCCTCCGTTTGGACTAATGCAAATATTCACCTCGGGACAGCTGGGCGCTTCACTTTGAAGCCTGTTTTTAACTCGCCACTATGTCAACATTCTTTACTGTATGGACATAAAAATTACACCCATAGCTTCAGCATGTTCTTGGGATGCTCACAGTGCAATCCCTTTTCTGATATCTATCATGGTTTTGGCACAGCGAGTGTTCGTTTACCCGGAAGTACCCAGCTTTTTTCCCTGCTCCGTACAGTACAACAGTGTGATGAAACACTCAGCTGCTCCATAGGCTACTCTGTGAAAGGTGGAGCTTAGCTTAGCGTAGCTCAGCGGCTTCGGCTCAGCACTGAGGAACAGACCCGCAGCTGATGTACAAAGCCTCCGTGAAACCGAGACTTTCAGCTGAGGTTTTGGTGACACACGACACGGGCATGGTAACAGCTCCGTGCTCGCTACATGCGCGTAAAGGTCTGTTTACAGCGCGGCCGCTTCCAAACATCGTACATTCACTGTCGTTAAGAAAGTACCAGACAGGAAGTCACCATGTGGAGTGACCGGGAGTTTCAAAATAATACACAATGCATGGACTCTAACACGTAATGTTCAGAGAAAAAAAATTGCGCAAATCAGAATGTTTAACAGAAGTCTTTTGTTTTTTCTCAAATTCTTAACTGTGATAGCTTCAAAAGACAAAAATACTTCGAATTTTTCTAATTAAAATGAACTGGACATTTATGCAGTTCTGCTGAACCTGCTTCATCTTTCAAGCTTTACCGATTTGGTATACTTACACCTACAAACTCCATTCTTGCTTTAACAAATGCATTTAAATCTCACTCATTTTACAGATGCATAATACATACATACATATATATGCATCATTTTATACAGACATACACAGATCAACAGAAATATACCCATAATGAAATCTTCCTTTTCATTTATGCACATACTCTAATAAATACATAAAAAAATAACATCACACAAACATACATGCACAAATGTATATATAGAATAATGAGCATAATTATTTAGCCACACATATGCAAACATATGTCCACAGAAATGTATCAATTCTCACTGTCTTTCTTTATAATGCTTATTTTTGAACATTTTTAACTCTTCTGCTGATGTTTTACATTGACATAAATGGGAGATTTATACAGTCCTGCTAAAACTGCTTCAACTTCTGAGCTCTACACATTTGGCATAGTTTTACCTACAAACTGCATTTTTGCTTTAACACATTGTCACTCTCAGTCATTTTACAGATGCATACATACATACATATGCATCATTTTATTCAGACATATACACATAAACAGAAATATACCCATAATGAAAGATACCTTTTCATTTACATATGCACATACTCTGATATATGCATAGATCCATCATGCAAACATACATGCACAAATGCATATATAGACTAATGACCATAATGATTTATTCACACATATGCACACATATGTACATGAACAGAAATGTATCCATACTCTATTTCTTTCTTTAGGATGCTTATTTCAGAACATATTTAAAACTTCTGCTACTGATTAAAGTCTTTGTCATTTTAGGTCTTATCCATTTACCTCTTTTAACAATTGTAACTCCTTCAGGGTGGGCAAACATATCAGCAGCTTTATGCAATTTTGTTTCACCTTAATTCAGTTTTTAGCTGACTATCACAACTTTTAACATTTTTATTTAGCATAGCCAGTTGTAAGCTTTGTTTTACTGTTTCCAACTGCTTATGTCACATTTTCAGCTTTATTTGCACTGGCTTTAGAAATTTCATTTCACAGTTCCAGCATTCAGACTCAGCATTTCAACGCATTTGCTGCAAGGAAATGCAAATTCTCTAGTATTATCAATGAAGTTTGTCCAGATATTCTGAGAACCACTGCCCAATGTAAAGACAACAGTTCAATAATGTATGGAGAAGGACCAAAGGTCAGACCATAGAGGCACATGGTGGCCACTGGGGGGGGGCCTCCACCAGCATCATGAGGCATCCTCCACCCTCTCTGTGATAAGCATTAAAGCGAGAGAGAGCCAGAGCTGCAGCGGAGGCGCTGCAGCGGAGGCTCTGGCTCTTCCGCGGAGGCCGTTTCACGGCGTTGTGAGAACTAGAGCCTTATTTAGCGGTGTTTTTGTGAGAAAGTAACGCGCTGAAAATTCTCTAAATAAAGCGTGAATGCAGACCGATATCAGATTTTTTCGGTGGGAGTCTGTTAATGTGTGTTTTTGGTCAAGTAGAATATGGCCCCGTCTGAGTGCAGAGGGATCAGCAGATGAGCAGGACCGGAGGAGAGAGGGGGAATTTGCTGCGGACGCCCTGGGCTTCTGCTGCACAGAAACACCGCTGTAGGGGTAATTTCTGCCCTAAACCTTGTGATAGGACCCATGTTGTTCCATCCCGGAATATCACTTAAGGGCTTTGTGGGATCAGAGTTGGGATTACAGTTGAGGCAAAAATATTTTTCTACTAAAACAGGCGGGGACAGCTCTCCTCATGCTCCCTCCTTCCTTCTCCAACCAGCAGTCCAAGCGTGTCAGGAGGAAGAGAAAGGAGTGATGTTGAAACTAATTATTTTTCTCATGAATGATTTTGTGTATCTTTAATATGACTGAGTAAATTGTGACCAAAACATGCATAAGATGGTCATATAAGCACATTCTCGGACAGAGCTGTGCAGTCAGGTGATCTCCCCTCACCCCTGGGCACTGCCCGCCTGTCAGCCACTGTTCCCACTGCATTGGGTGTGCTTCACCTGTGCCAAGAATTGAACAGGTTGGAGCTGGCAAGCTTTCAGGGCACCTTCCATGCAGTGTTTTGGAACAAGAATTATCATGCTGAATCTGTCGATACCTCCCCCTGGTGCGCTGTCACACCCATCTCAGAGCAGCGTATGCCTAATTTCCAAATTGGCTGCAAACGGTGGTGCGCCAGATGAAATCACCACTGTGTGGGATGTGCCACAATCCGCCCCCATGCATTGCCCAAGAAAGTTGGGCCCCCAGTTCTTTAATGCCAAGTGCAGACCACAATTATTTTCGGCGGTAATGACAGTTGACATGTAAGACTAGACACCTACAATGCCATAGACCACAGAGTGGCTTGCTTGATGAGCATTATAGACTATGTGCATGTGACCAACTGCATGAAACAACTCGTGATGGTGGTGGAAGGAGGAGGAGTGACACCACAAACAAACACACTGTGTTTAGTGAACAGGACTTTTGTTTGTATCTATAAACATGATTTTGTGTTAGATGTTAGTTTGCTGATAAATGTGAGCAGCCTCTCACTATATTGAATTTGATGATTCTCTTCAACATTTCTCCTTTGACAGTCTGTTGTAGCTCTTCTTCAACACCTCATAAGGGCAGGGATGTTCTTATCAGAGTTTTACAAACATTTCCTCTTACTTGTAGCTCTCAAGTCACAAAACTTTGTTTGTTAACATCTGTGATCGTCACAAATGCAGAGCTTCCTGAGCTCTCATTGGTCAATGTCTGTGATGTAGAGTAACAGACCATAAGAGGCAGGACTAAAATCAAAACGTGCTAGACTTTCTTTCGCAGAGTTGTGTGGTCTCTCAGACTGATCTGTTGAGACTACCAGATGGAACTACTGATTTTTATGGCCAACAAGTCTCGTACTCCTACAACTGTTGGATCAGGCCGTAACCATGCCCAAATAGTAATTTGACCTTGGCATAGGATAGTACTAATTAATCTCAGGTGTCTCTCTGATGATCTTGGTCATTTCTATGCCAAAAAAATGTGTGATTTCTATTAAAAAAAGGAGACACGCAAAGAAACTCATGGACAAAGACAGGTGCAGCTCAAAACCTGTGCTCTCTGAGGTGTATTTACTGCTCTTCGTCAGTGAAGTCTGGCTGCTTTTTGATGTTTGTGGTTGAAAAACAAAGATCTTTGGCAACAGCTAAGAGGTGTCTGTCTGGATCCTGGCTGTTGCCAGAGGTCCGTTAAACATCCAGTTTTAGCCAAGAGAAATGTAAACACTCCTGTTTTCTTTACACTCAGCATTGAAATGCACTTTGGGGTGCAAGACTTAATATGTGACTGAACTCAGTTGTGGGGAAAAACACTCAGTGTTAGGCAGTGTGATCAGTTGCATGAGGACTGCCTCTAGCAAGTAATGTGCAACATTAATGTTATTAACACAGCGAAGGTCATTATAACTCCATTGAGCGATGAAGAAAGATATGAACACTTACAATGAGACTACAAGTCGATGATGGCCTAGTGGTGATGTCTGCATGTTGAGTATACACAGGCTGTTCTCCTTGTCACAGGCAGCCCTTTTCACATTTTCTACTGTCTCTCCATCTCCAACTAAGTCAATTAATCAGTTATTCAAACTTTATCTTTATCCTCTTCATACTACATACAGATTGCAAAGTGCTGTACATAAACAGAGAAAAATGTGAGAAAGAATGTGCATTGATTTGATTTGAGTTACTCTTGATTTAACAGTACTGTCAGTGTGTGAACAAGGAACTGTGGAAATGCCCTGATGAGTTCAAAATGAGATATCAATGGGAGATTAAAGTGAAGAACAAAACAAACAATGTCAAATTACCAACTCCCTGTTTGAGATAGGTCAGGGCTGTCAGCACATGATTTGTGGGTCTCAATGAGGCAAACAAGTCACCAATTGTTTAATCTCTCTACAATATTTCAACTGACTGTGACAGCCATTTTCGTGAGTCTAGGTAGCACATTTTGGCACTTGGTGGGTTCTTGTTTTTTACTATTATTATGATTTTATCACATTATCACCAGATCTGGGGTGTGTGCTAATTTGGTGAGTTTCTGAGAGCCTTTAGGGGGTCAAAATTTAGATTCAAAGTAATGTAAAGCAAATAACAAGAAAGAAAGAAAGAAAGAAACAGACAAAAATCAATAGGGTAAATCAATCAGCCCTGCTGAATTAATCTGTTTCTGTGAAACAAGATAACATCACATTTGTAGTCTTTTGCTGTTTTAATTGTCTGCCACACTATCCCCTCCATTATCAACTTTAACCATTTGGTTCATGTCTGAGAGCACTCAGAAAGCATTGCAGAAGCACAGACAAAAAACACTGCCTGGCCAAAAAAAAAAGTTGCCACCTGGATTTTACTAAGCACATGGATCTGAGCCCCCCAATGGGTAAGTACTGCATTGGAGATTATTTTTCAGCTGGCAACAAGTTATTTAACCCCAGCTGATACAATGAGTATCTTCTCATTTATTAAACAACCATTTCAAAGACACATCCTGTGGTCATGGAAAAATGTTCTTCTGTTTCTGTTCTAATCATTGGCATGCATCAAGCAGTGAAAACATCTAAAGAGATTGAAGAAACTACTAAAACTGGGTTAAGAACTGTCCAACGCATTATTAAAAACTGGAAAGATAGTGGGGAACCATCGTCTTCGAGGAAGAAATGTCGGAAAAGTTCTGAATGATTGTGATCTGCAGTCACTTAAACATCTAAGCCAAATCAAATAAAAAAAATTAAAAAACAGTAGAACTCAGGGGTATTTTAATAGTAAAAATAAGAGCATTTCCACACACACAAAATGTTAATGGAACTCAATGGATTGGGACTTAACATCTGTGTAGCCGTAAGAAAATCACTAATCAGTAAGACTAACTGGAAAAAAGGGAGCATGAGACATAATTTTAACACATGGATTGGCCACAACAGAGTTCAGACCTTGACCCCATTGAGAATCTTTGGGATGTGCTGGAGAAGGCATTGTGCAGTGATCAGATTCTCCCATCATCAATGCAAGACCTTGCATTGATACAATGCAAGAATTGATGAAATACTCGATGGAAATAAATTTAATGACACTGCAGAAGCTTCTCGAAACAATGCCACAACGACTGTGTGCTGTAATCAGAGATAAAGGTAGTCCAATTAAATATTAGAGTGTGAGACCTTTTTTGATGGCAAGTTGTTTTTTTTTTGGCCAGACAATGTAGATGCAGACCTGTCTGGAATATGAAACACAAATGAGACCTCTGTGTGACAAAACTAAACCCTTCAGCCAGTACTTGAGATATGATATAAAGAATAAACACCATGTTTATTTGACAATATATACATTAGCATGCAGACTCTAAAATGATGTGGTACCTTAACAGCTCAAAATAAATATGCTCACGATGTGACAATGACTTCAGCCTTTAGTTACTTAGGATGAAAAATTGAAATTCTAGTTGAGAATTAATAAAACTCTCCGAAGGAACCAACATCACTAGGGGCTGATCACACAGACTTATTTCTGGAATATTATTTTTCTACAGGGCAGTGTGCCTGCGTATTGTTTTTTTCAGCTGCCACACAACATCAAAAAGTGCCTCTCTCATCCTCGAATTTTAAGTGCACTGCATACTCTAACTTGGAGGGGAGGCAGGGCAAGGGAGTGCTGGGGGTAAGGTGCAATCTGTTTTAGCTTGTTACCCCTCTCTGCTCGCCTCCTACCTGCCTCACCTGCTTTCTGTTTTTAATGCAACACAATACCTACTTGTCTTGGGCAGGCAATGAGAGGGAGGGTTGGTGGGCTTCCACTCAACCTGTTTTTCCTCAGTTTCAATGCGCCACATTACACATAGAGCTGCACTTAGTCATGGTGGAGGGATAATGTATCTTTTTTAGGGAACAAAGATACGAATAACAAGGGGGGATAGGGGTGTATCATTTGCCTAGGCTCAGTGTGGCTGTTGGGGTCCAGCCTTACTAGCCATGACTTTGTGCTGGGGAGCCCATCTCTATTATGTGGGGTGGTGTCTGCGGCTTTTGGGTGCTACTGGGATGCCTGCGGGTGGGGGCCCAGGATGATGCCTGGGGGGTGGGTGGTCCCTGCTGGGTCATGTATCCCTTATACCCCTTTTCCACCAAGCTGGTTCCAGGGCTGGTGCTCGTGCTAGTGTTAGAACCGGTTCACAATTGGTTCAAGTGTGAACCGGTTAAGAACCGTTTGCTTTTCCACAAACGGGTGCCGGCCAGAGAGCTACGTCAGCACGTCAATGTATACGTCTGTATGCGTCACGCCAGTTTCCCATAACAACTAGCGAACAACAATAAACAAAACAATAAACTTACCAGGCTCTGTGGAGTTTTGCTCCATGGCTATGTCCTCCTGCATAGACTGCAGCATGGCTGTGGCCGAATTCAATGCCCCGGTAGCGCAGCACGCCGGTCGGTCCCCGAGAACAGCATCGAGCATTTTGTAATGCGGGCTGTTAAAACATGGCCGATCATTGCCATTGCAGCCCAGCTCAGTCTTCTGGTCCCTATATTCTTTCTTTATATATTCTTTATCTACATATTCCTTTCATCTGTTTTTCGCTTACTCCAACCTCGTCTTTTTAAAAATGCCCCTCTTCCGTGTTTTTACTCTGCTAATCCCGCCCCCATCCCCTGACGTAAGCGCGTAGCCCCCGACGTAACCTGGTTCTTTCTGCTGGCCCAGCAAAGAGTTGGTGCTTGCTAAGCACCGGTTTTGAGAGCCAGCAACCGGTGCTTAGTCTGTGGAAAACCAAAGAACGGGTGCTAAGTCTGGCTCTAGCTCCGAACCAGCCCTGGAACCAGCTTGGTGGAAAAGGGGTATTGGTTGCCTGTGGTGCGGGAACCATCGACCTGTTGCTCTCCGGGGACCTTGGCTTGGGTGGCTGTCTGTGGGTTGCTGCTCTGTGCAGATGGTCCAGGGCACCCCTTTGGGCATTTTGGCAGCCATCTTCGGTGCTTGTCATGGCCTCGGCTCTTCTCGGGGGCAGGACGTAACCTCGACCTCACCACCTCACGCCCACATCCCGCCCCACCTGGCCTTGCTGAGGCTAGTACCCGGAGCCTCATAGCTATAACGACAAATTTTCACAAGATTTTCACATCCCTGGAATTCTGGAGTCATTTGGATAATATTCTAAACAAAAGTAGCAAAAACTCTATCAATCAGCTTCATATCAACAATAACACTGTCTCTGATCCCTCTCTCATCTCTAATGCGTTTAATGAACACTTCTCATCTGTCTCTCGTACACAATCTATTTCCCTTATAGTTTGACTGAACATGTTGCTCCCTCTCATCTAAATAGCTTGTTTTCTTTCAAGAAAATGATGCCTCTTGAAGTGAACAATGTTATTTGTGAATTGAAAGAGAGCTGTACTGCTGGCCTAGATGGTTTGGAAGCTAAATTTGTGAAACTTGCTGCTCACATACTGATATATCCTTTGGCTGATTTGTTTAATCTCTCCCTTACCACATATTGTATTCTTTCCATATGGAAGTGTGCTCGAGTTGTTCCTATTTTCAAAGGTGGAGACCAATCTTTATAATCTCTGTAATTGCAAAAATCTATGAAAAACTTTTCTTTCATCAATTACTTCGTTATGCCACTCAAGCTAATATTTAGTCTCCTATCAATCTGGTTTTCAACCGAATTTCTCCACAACTACTGCTCCTCTTAAATTCACAAATGACTTGTTCTCAGTGTTTGACACTGGGCAACTTGTAGATGCCATTTTCATTGATCTTTCAAAAGCCTTTGACTTGGTTGACCATTATCTACTCCTTGACAAACTCCATCATATTGGACTGAATCATAACGCTGTCCTTTGTCGACTGTTACCTTCACAATAGGCATAAATCTCTCAATCATCTAAACATGGTGTATCACACTCACCTGAGCTGTTAATGTATTTTAGTGATGGGACTCCCCTAGAGAGTTAATGTATATAAATACCTTGGTTCTGGACCCAGAACTTACTTTTAAACCCTATAGTGATTACATTTGTAAAATATATATATGTATCTATATATATATATATATATACATATATATATATATATATATATATATATATATATATATATATATATATATATATATATATACATATATATATATATATATATATATATATATATATATATATATATATATATACAGTCATATATATACAGTCATATATATACAGTCATGGAAAAAATTATTAGACCACCCTTGTTTTCTTCAATTTCTTGTTAATTTTAATGCCTGGCTCAACTAAAGGTACATTTGTTTGGACAATTATAATGATAACAACAAAAATAGCTCATGAGAGTTTAATTTAAGAACTAAGAACTATTCATTTTCCATGGTTTTCTTGATAATAACCAAAATTACTTAAATTCTTACATCAATAGCTATGGCATTGTACCGCCAAAAACACTACTTTTAAGCATTCCATGTTTTCTTTTCTGTTTGCTTTAAACACATGATACACACAAGAGTTAATACTTGATTGCATAACCATTGTTTTTGATGACTGCAGCCATGCGTCTTGGCATGCTCTCCACCAGCTTCTGACATTGTTCTGCTGTCACAGCAGCCCATTCCTGTTGGACAAATTCAAACAAATTTTCTTTGTTTTTGGGCTTGTGGTTCTCCATTTTGAGTTTGATGATTTTCCACAGGTTTTCAATTGGATTAAG
Source organism: Scarus forsteni (assembly GCA_036419115.1). Taxonomy (NCBI): domain Eukaryota; kingdom Metazoa; phylum Chordata; class Actinopteri; order Labriformes; family Labridae; genus Scarus; species Scarus forsteni. The sequence goes on along the minus strand of JAZDUH010000087.1, from coordinate 4,544,072 downwards.
ATCTGGTGATTGAGCAGGCCAAGGCATGGTGCGAATGTTGTGGTTCTCCATCCAGGTTTTAACTGACCTTGCCGTGTGGCAAGGGGCATTGTCTTGTTGGAAAATCCAGTCATTCGAGGCAGGAAAGAGTTTTCCAGCTGATGGAAGAAGACTGTTTTCAAGGGTAGTCCTGTACATGACCTGGTTCATTCGGCCTTCACACAATTGCATTTGCCCTGTTCCACTCAGACTGAAACAACCCCAGATCATGACTGATCCACCCCCATGTTTTACTGTAGGGCAAGACAGTCTGGGTTGTAAGCTTCTCCAGGCTTCCTCCTAACCAGTAAGTTGGCTGGAGGGCATCAATTCAAAATTGGATTCATCACTGAAGAGAACCTTAGCCCAATCATCAACAGTCCAATCCTTGTGGTCTCGAGCAAAGAGTAACCGGGCCTTCCTCTGCCTTTCATTGATGAAGGGCTTCTTGCGTGCTCTGTGTGACTTCAAACCAGCTTCAACAAGTCGGTTTCGAACTGTCCTTGCTGAACAAGTCACATTTCTGGACAGTGCCCACTCATTTTTAAGGTCCCTGGAGGTCTGACGACGATTCCTGACACAGGAACGGATGAGTGCACGGTCATCTCGTGGGGTAGAAAGACGTTTCCTGCCACGGCCAGGTAGCAATTTGGTAGTGCCATGTTCAGCTTGTTTTTTTTTTGTTGTAATGAACGGCTGTCTTGGAGATCTTCAGTTTTTTCGCTACCTGTCTCTCACTCATGCCAATTTCCAGCAGTGCCAAGATGGCTGCCTTTGTGGCTTCACATAATTCTTTTGTTTTAGGCATTATGTGAGAGCTGACAACTTCTGAGTTGTGCTACGGCTTGAATGTAAGCAGGAAACCACTCTAGGCCTTTGCATGTGCAGTGCTGCTTGTGACATAAAATGGCCTCTTATATACCCTGGGAATCAATTAAGCTTAAGAATGTCAAATAGGACATAAAGTATTATGTGACCAGCTGCATTTTTTGTTGTGTTCATTGTATTATATGTTTAGTGGTACCAGATATTAGAATGAACAAGAAATTGAAGAAAACAACGGCGGTCTAATATTTTTTTCCATGACTGTATATACATGTATATATATATATATCTGTCTAGGTTCTCTCTACCAATCAATCAGTTGCTTTTCTTTTCAAGTCAGGAAAAGAATTGTTTCACAAGTGCTTGTGCCAATACTCAATTATGCGGATGTTGTTTGTCAAAACTAAATTCTCTAGGAGTGATTACCAGAAAGCAGCATGGTAAGAGGAACTGTCTCAAATTTGACCACCGAAAGAACTTGTCCATCTAATGCCAAAACCTGTTTAGCCTGAGAAAGTGACACAGTAGGGATGTTATTGGCCTTTACAAAGTCCTCATCAATAAAATTGTCATCTGCTCCTGAGTCCAAGAAAACTGACATTCTGAGTTTAGAAGAGGGTAAGCTGAGTACAGCTGAGAACATGGATCTGGGGGAAGGGCTAGAGGAAGTGGACGTACGACTCACCATTATGCCCTTCTTTAATGGTGAGTCCTGTCTTTTGGCAGCAAGGGACAGGACTGAAGAGTCAGTGGTGTCAAAACACCACTGACTCTATCCTCAGACCTCTCAATATTTTGAATAACTTCGTATGTAGATTTGTCTTTAAGATGTCCTTTCATAACTCACCACTACCTCATGTACAAGGCCCTAAATTGGCTTCATCCTCAATCCAGGCGTCAGTTTTACCGGGTTTTGTTTCTTTTTAAATGTATCCATTTACATGTTCCACCATACTAAAAACAGCTTCTGGTCCCATATACATCTCAGTATCCTCTTAGGCATATGACCAATCCATTTTTAATGGTCCCAAAAATCTGTTAAGAAGTAAGTCGCAGGTCATTCAAGTTCAAAGCACTATCTGATTGGAATAATATTCCTTCCTCGTAAAAGTCAGCCACCTCTTTTTTCCATCCTTAGATCAAATTTATTTTCACACTTACAAGCAGGCTGCTCATGTTTTTGACTTTTGCCGATTCTTGTTTTTTTTTTTTTGTTGTTTACGTATGTATATATGTGTAGTTAGATTATTTTGTTCAAAGTTGCTGTGACATTCTGCTGCTTCTGTTGATTGTATTATATTTTATTTCTCTGGGACTGTGTGCATGAGTGCAAACGCAATTTTTGTGAGCTATTGATGGGGTGGGAAAGTTGAAGGGTGTGGGGTCTTTTGAAGTTGTAGAGCAGTGTGTTTTGTGTTTGTGTATTATTGTAATGAACATTTTGTGTTTTCTGTGTATTATTGTAATGTATGTGTGAGGACTGCTCGCCAGTCCCCCTTTTTTGCTCCTCTCTCCCTCCCCTCTCGGGTTGTCTCCTCTTGTTTCCTGTCCTGCACTTCCCCCGTTCACCAGCGTGAAGTTGGCGCTGTGGAGCTCTCCTCACATCCCTATGGACTTCCGGAATGGGCGGCACCCTTGGAGCTGATCTCCCCTACCTGCACCACCTGTTCCTGATCTCCTGATGAGGGATCCCTCTATTTAAGCCAGCGTTGGACTCCTCTCGTCGCCGGCTGATTGCCTTTCACTTTGTGGTTCGTACGCATAGTCTGTGCTGGCTTCAGTTTCGCCTCTCACTTTTTACTAGTGAACCTTTTTCTAGTTTTTGCTTGGGATGTGTGTGGGACATGTTCGTTTTTACCTGAAGACTAATCAGTGCTCTCTCCTCTGTTTCTTCTCCAGGTCTCCACGAGCTCCTGCCACTGCCACCCTTGTACATATCACCTTTTTTGAATTTTGTGTAAATAAACCCTGGTGTTTTTTCAACTCTGATCTGATCTCTGCCTCTGCTCTGGGTCCAACTCATATTCTGATACCAACACCTAACAGAATCAGCCGGCCTCTTTTTGGAGTCTGCAAGGATGGATCAGATCAAGGAAGCTCTGGTGTCTCGTGGAACAATTCTGGGTCAGCACGATTCTCTGCTTAAAGGAGTCACAGGCAAGCTGGAGGAAGTCGCTCGCCAGGTGCAGCTGATTGGCACTCAGCTCAGTGAGATCTCTTCTCCCCCGTCTGCAGCGGTGAGTGCTTCGTCTGCTCCTCCTCCTGTTGCTGATCTCTCTCAAAGTCCAGTTCACATTAAAGAGCCCTTTGTCACCCCACCAGAGCCCTTTTTTGGGGATTTTGGCGCCTGTAGTCGCTTTTTATTCAACTGTAGTTTGGTTTTTAGACTCCAACCCCATAGTTACGCGTCAGATGAGGCTGAAGTTGCATCAACCTCCTTAGAGGGAAGGCAGCAAAATGGGCTACAGCGTTATGGGAGGGAGGTTCCAGCATACTTTCTTCTTTTGATGAGTTTTCTACCCACTTACGCAGGGTTTTTGATCACCCCGTTTTAGCCTTATCCCAGGGTTTTCAGTCGGCGGCAAGTTATGCTGTTGATTTCCAAATTTTTGCTGGGAAGTGTGGTTGGGACGAGGGCGTGTTAAAGGCACTATTTGTTAAGGGGTTGTCTGATAATTTAAAGGACGAGTTAGCCACTCGAGATGAACCCAATACTCTCCAAGATCTTTTCGATCTCACTATTAAGATAGATGGTAGAATGAGAGAGAGAAGCCGGGAGAGGGCTGCGGGTACTCACCGAAATACTCCCCCTGTTGGTCATCCTGTTTCTACATCACACTCTGCTTCAGCCTTTCCGCTGCTCACAGCATCTACGCCCCCTGCTGACATGGAGGAACCCATGCAGCTGGGAAGCACTCGATTAAGTGCCCGTGAACGGAGAAGACGCAAGGCGGAGCATCTGTGCTTGTACTGTGGTAAAGCAGGGCACTCTCTTCAGTCCTGTCCCTTGCTGCCAAAAGACAGGACTCACCATTAAAGAAGGGCGTAATGGTGAGTCGTACGTCCACTTCCTCTAGCCCTTCCCCCAGATCCATGTTCTCAGCTGTGCTCAGCTTACCCACTTCTAAACTCAGAATGTCAGTTTTCTTGGACTCAGGAGCAGATGACAATTTTATTGATGAGGACTTTGTAAAGGCCAATAACATCCCTACTGTGTCACTTTCTCAGGCTAAACAGGTTTTGGCATTAGATGGACAAGTTCTTTCGGTGGTCAAATTTGAGACAGGTCCTCTTACCATGCTGCTTCTGGTAATCACTCCGAGAGAATTTAGTTTTTTGTTATTCCGTCCCCCAGCTCCCCAGTTATTCTCGGGTTACCCTGGTTTAAAATCCACAATCCGCACATTAATTGGGACACCTCTTCCATTGTCAGTTGGAGCACTCATTGTCATGCCTTTTGCCTTCAATCGGCGGCAGTTAACTCCTCACCTCCGTTAACTCATTCGCCTCCTGACCTCACTTCGGTTCCCTCGTGCTACCATGACTTAGCGCAGGTATTTAGTAAGGACTTAGCCAAGACTTTGCCTCCTCACTGTCCTTATGATTGCGCTACAAATCTGCTCCCCGGCGCCCCATTGCCTTCTAGTCGCCTATACAACCTCTCTTGCCCTGAGAAGGAGTCCATGCAGGACTACATTTCGGAGTCTTTAGCTTCCGGGTTAATTCGGCCCTCCGCTGCCCCCGGTAGGGGCAGGGTTTTTCTTCGTTGGTAAGAAAGACTCATCCCTTAGACCCTGCATTGATTTTCGTGGTCTCAACGATATCACGATAAAGGACAAGTCCCCCATTCCTCTTATTGATCCGTCGTTCGAGCCACTCTGTAATGCTAAGGTGTTTTCCAAGCTTGATCTCCGCAATGCATACCACCTTATCTGCATTAGAGAGGGTGACGAATGGAAAACTGCTTTTAATACACCTATGGGCCATTTTGAGTACTTGGTCATGCCATTCGGCCTTACAAACGCTCCAGCAGTTTTTCAATCGTTCATGAACGATATTTTCCGGGACATCCTTAATAAATTCGTGTTCGTTTATCTGGACGACATTCTCATTTTCTCTCGCAACATCACTGAACACCAGCAACACCTCCGTCTTGTTCTCCAACGTCTGTTGGAGAATAAGTTGTATGTTAAGCCTGAGAAATGTGAATTCCACTCCACTCAAGTCAACTCCCTCGACTACGTCATTGAGGCTGGTCAGCTGCGCCCTGACCCGAATAAAATCAAGGCTGTCACCAGTTGGCCCATCCCTACCTCCCGTAAGGAGCTCCAGCGTTTTCTGGGTTTTGCCAATTTTTACAGGAGGTTCATACGTAGTTACAGTGTGGTAGCTAGACCTCTCACTCAACTCACCTCCACCAAGATCCCTTTCATCTGGTCGTCAGAAGCAAACAAAGCTTTTCAGAGGCTGAAAGAACTGTTCACAACCGCTCCTGTCCTTCTTCATCCCAACCCTTCTCTTCAGTTTGTGGTCGAGGTAGACGCCTCTGAGTCCGGGCTAGGTGCTATCCTGTCTCAACGAGACCCTGCTACTGACGAGTTGCGCCCCTGTGCTTTTTTCTCTCGCCGTCTTTCCCCAGCAGAGCGCAACTATGACGTGGGCAATCGAGAGCTTTTGGCGGTGGTGGGGGCTCTTCAAGAGTGGAGACACTGGTTAGAGTGTGTGGAGAAGCCCTTTATTATTTGGACAGATCACAAAAACCTGGCTTATCTTCAGTCTGCTAAACGGCTCAACCCACAGCAGGCCAGGTGGTCCCTATTCCTAAGCAGGTTTAACTTCACCATTTCTTATCGGCCTGGTTCCAAAAACGTTAAGCCTGACGCCCTCTCCCGGGTGTATTCCCCTCCTACAGAATCTGAAGAACCCTCAACAATCCTTCCTCCCTCCTGCATCATCGGAGCAGCGCAGTGGGAGATAGAGAGGGTGGTCTGAGACGCGCAGGCACGACACCCTGACCCAGGAACGGGTCCACCGAACAAGTTATTCGTTCCCAACCCTGTCAGATCTGAGGTTCTCCAGTGGGGGCACTCATCCAAGCTCGCCTGTCATCCTGGCATTAACCGCTCTCTCTCCTTTATCCGGCAGAAGTTCTGGTGGCCCTCTATGGCTAAGGACACCCGGGAGTTCATTGCTGCCTGCTCAGTCTGTGCCCGGGGTAAAGCCTCTCACCAACCTCCTGCTGGTCTGCTGCGCCCCCTGCCGGTCCCTAGTCGCCCTTGGTCACATATTGCGGTTGACTTTGTTACTGGTCTCCCTCCTTCTCAAGGTAACTCAGTAATTCTCACTATTGTCGACCGATTCTCCAAGATGGTGCATTATGTCCCTTTACCCAAGCTTCCCACTGCCCTGGAGACAGCTAACCTACTGGTCAACCATGTCTTTAAACTCCACGGCATCCCCCAGGACATCGTTTCCGACAGAGGTCCCCAGTTTTCATCTCGAGTTTGGAGGGAGTTTTGCCAAACTCTGGGCGCAGCAGTCAGCCTGTCATCTGGTTTTCACCCACAGACCAACAGCCAGACTCAGCGGGCTAACCAGGACTTGGAAAGCGCCCTGCGCTGTGTAGCAGCTCACCACCCAGTGTCATTGTGTGAGCATCTGCCCTGGGTGGAAAATGCCCACAACGCCCTCTCCTGTTCGGCTACGGGTATGTCACCATTTCAGGCCTGTTTTGGTTATCAACCCCCTTTATTCCCTGAGCAGGAGAGGGAGGCCTCTGTTCCGTCGGTGGGAGCTCACATCCGACGAATTAAGGAGGTTTGGAGGAGGGCTCGGTCCGCTTTAACGGATTCGTCGGAGAGGAACAAGCGCAGTGCTGATCTCCACCGGCAGCCTGCTCCAGACTACCAACCTGGCCAGATGGTGTGGCTCTCGTCTCGGGACCTTCCCCTTCAGGTAGAGGCTAACAAACTTGCTCCTCGCTACATTGGTCCATTCTCCATTGAGAAAATTATTAACCAGTGTGCTGTGAGACTCAGGCTACCTGCATCACTCAAGGTTCATCCCACATTCCACGTCTCACTACTCAAACCTGTGGCTACCAGCAAGCTCTGCCCTCCAGCCAAGCCCCCTCCACCCCCCCGACTCATTGACGACCATCCAGCATTCACGGTATCCCGCATTCTGGATGTCAGACCGCGGGGGCGGGGGTTCCAGTATCTGGTCGACTGGGAGGGTTATGGACCAGAGGAGAGGTCCTGGATCCCCCGCGGTCTCATCCTAGATGGAGACCTGCTTCGGGACTTCTACCTGGAGCATCCGGACAAGCCCAGTCGGACGTCGGGAGACGCCCGTTGAGGGGGGGGCACTGTGAGGACTGCTCGCCAGTCCCCCTTTTTTGCTCCTCTCTCCCTCCCCTCTCGGGTTGTCTCCTCTTGTTTCCTGCCGTGCACTTCCCCCGTTCACCAGTGTGGAGTTGGCGCTGTGGAGCTCTCCTCACATCCCTATGGACTTCCGGAATGGGCGGCACCCTTGGAGCGGATCTCCCCTACCTGCACCACCTGTTCTCTCTCAGATCAGCGGATCATAAAGATATCCTTTCGTACTCATGACTAGCAGCACATCAACACTGCCATTGTCCAAATCATTCTTTTTTAGTTCTGTTTTAGTGAAGTTAGTGTCTCCAGTGACTACCGTTGAGTTCATAGTCTGGGTCATGGTCATACCGCTCAGTATGGTGTGAGTTATACAGGAGCCTTTGATTTGTGGGGCTGTCCACCCTGGCATGCCTGGGCATGGGCTGTTGTATGTTGGAGTGGTCCCTGGTGCTTTTAGCTCTATAGGCTGGGGGCTCTTTGTTATTCGAACTGTGTTGGGGGGCTGAGTCTGAATTGTTAAGCCCACCTTTTAGTGGGTCCTAGGTTTTGTTGAAGGTTGTGTTATGTTTGGAAGAAGGCTATATGTGAAACAATACAAAAGATAATAAAAATCAATCAGCTGCTGAGGGCTCTGCTCTGCACCTCAGGTAAAGAGCATTGAACACAAGCATACACAAGATCTTATACACATCAGGCTTTGGAGTGGTATCATCTTATCACATGTTATGATCATGTCTGGTTTCATATGCTATGTCTGTCAAGAAAGATAAACATAAGGACTGGGAAAAGTCAGATTTAAGGCAGAAGTTCAACCGAGAGTTCAACAAAAGCAGTTCAGTAAAACCACAGGACCACAGGATGTGAAACAGAGAAAGTGGGCCCCCAGCCCTCTCCAACTGAAACTGCACTTTTACTGACTTATGACACATGTGACCTGTTGAACCAACATGCTTGAACTGAGCAGCCTCAACATGATATGTTTGAATAACTGTTAGCATAAAATGGTATCTTTGGATAAATGTTAGCATTAAGTCGTAAATAATTATAACAGGTTTCTCACCTTCTTGACATTTTTCCTCCCATGAGCACAGTTGATCTGATGCTCTTTTCTTAGGTTCCTTGGGTGCTTTGGATGAAATGCCATTTGCATATGTATGTAATGGTTTTATGATTTAAATCATACTCCTTCAGAGATACAGGACATCTGATCCAACACAAAGCCTCACAGGATGATTTATTTTTATTTCAACAGTTAGACCTACAACCCTGTTATATAAGTACTTTGAGTTATGTTGTTTTGAAGACATCTTAATTGCATGTATGTTATTTACTCTACAGATTTACATATGAAGCATCTCCTGTTTTCATCCTGTTGGAAGATGTTCTACTGAAGAAGATGCAAAGCATTGTGGGATGGTCTGGGGATGAGGGAGACGGGATCTTCTGTCCAGGTGATCCATGATGCCCTGACAGTGAACCATAATCCTCTTCAAACTGATAAACCATTAAAGGAACACTACACCCAAACAACGATTTGGCCTCATTTTCTACTCACCCTCATGCTGAACAACACTGTGGAGTAGTTTTGGAACATCTAGGATGCAGCCGGAGATCTGGGGGAATCCTCGCTGTCCACTGACATTGATATCATGACTTCCGTAGAGCCGAGCAGAACAGTGTCCTTAAAAGTCCACAAAAAGTCGGCAATATTCCTCCATACTGCTCGTGCTGTAATCCAAGTGTCCTGGCGAATGCGTCCACCATTTACTCGAAGCGACATCATTTAGCACATGTTTATAGCCTAAACAGTACTACTTGTCATTTCTATGATACACTTACGCGTGCCTACGGGAGCCGCGGCTGACCAAAACAAAGGAACGCGTACTCTGCAATAACTAGGAGCATAGAACAAGAAACAAGAACACAAGAAATCCCACATTCTGCTGACCCCTCTTGTGTCTGTCCACGGTTCCGTCGCTCACAGCAGAATGTGGGATTTCTTGTTCTACGCTCCTAGTTATTGCAGAATCGCCAGGTTTGCTTGTTATAAGTGACTTTGGGCTTCTTTTTTTAAAAAGTTGCTTGTAAATATTGGCTCACATTGGTTCAATATTGGCTAAAATATTGGGGTTTATATCAGTTAATTTGGGCTTTTTGTTCCCCCAAACTCAGGAGGGATCTGATGTACACTCTACTACCAATTATAAACTCAATTCAGAAGTTATACAAACTGTTTTGTCCCACTCTGAACACAAATGTAAATTTTACTGTTAAAAGATGCAAAAATTATGTTGCCACCAAAAAGAAATTCTTATAGCCAGAATGAAATTTATATAGCTGTTACTGTTTCCAACATAGTGAAGCTGTAGAGGATCAACATAAAACTTAAATAAAAGTCTGACTGTCTGTTTGGTTACAAAAATCAAGGTCAGATGGACTTTTTAGTGATAACAGAGTTATAAAAAACAGTAGACCCTTCACTTCTGTATAAGGAAAAAGATGTTCAAATTCCAAACAGAAGGATGGTAAAGGAGTAAATTAAGGGCCAAATAAGTAAAAAAAAAATGTCACTTTTAAACTAAAGTATAGATCCATGTAAATTTTTTCATGGGAAAAAAAGAAATATATAAATGTAAATATAAATCATACAAAAAAAATGTTGAGGTCACTTGTTTTGGGCTTTTTTATTGACCAGGTTGCTTATTTCAGTAGAAAAATCTGGTAACACTGATCACCTCATATGCAGCTTTAGATCTGTAGCACAGAGGTTTTTAGTTTATTCTTCTGTTCATTCATAATCTGTTTGTCTTCTCTTTCATCAAGGAGGAACCATATCAAACCTGTACAGCATCCTGGTGGCCAGATTTTACTTCTACCCTGATGTGAAGAGCAGAGGGATGGGAGCTTTGCCTCGACTCGCCCTCTTTACTTCACAGCATGTAATAACTCTTATCTTTAACACTAAAATGCAAAGAATTTGCCTAGTTATCGAAGTGGAGTAATGTGGTTCTAAATGATTCATTAGTGTAACCTTGTGGCTGTGGCCATGTAAAGGTTTAGAAAACTTCTCTCCATGTTCTGACACAAAACAAGAGTAAGCTGCTTATGGAAACACTGCTTTATGGGCCCCAAAAAGCCTGAAGACCTTCACAAATATACACCACTGGCCACTTTATTAGGTACACCTTAATAGTTCTCGGCTGAACCCACTTTCTCAGAGATGTTGCTGTTTTTGAGAAAATACTCTCACACCATCAGGCCAGCAACAGCATCCTGTTCACACAAGACAGGATCCGTGTTTTCATGATGTTCACTCCAGATTCACATTCACATCACATACGGTTGATTTTCACTAGCCAACACCAAAAGCACTTTGATTATGACAACAAAAACAATAAAAATTAACTAAATAAATAAATAAATGACTCACACAAGTACAAATTTACAAGCTCAAAACCTTTTTTTTTTTTGCGTTTGTACATTTTTTTAAATCAATGAGAATCTGTACAATCTTGTAAATTCTGTAGTTGGGAATAAAATATTTTTACCAAACCAAACCAAATACATATTTGTCTTAAAGTAGTCTGAGCAACTTGCTTAAATCAAATCTTCTATGACTTTCAGCTTCTGAAGTGAACACAAAGAGCTTTTGTAGGTTGTCTGGTAAAACTCTGTTTTTGGCTTTGAACATAACTAGTAATGAACTGGTGCTGTACAACTTGTGATTGATTGATTGATGCCACTGATTATTCTCTGCATCTTTGTCCCCAGTGTTATGTAATGATCTGATCCTCAGAGGACTGAGAAATTTCAAGCTTCTGAAGCTTCTTTGTTAGGTAGCAGATACCTGCCTGTGCACCTGGGCCTCTCTTTGAGGAGAACAAAGGGTGAAGAGAAGAGGACTGATTCTGTTTGATGTCTGTCTCAGGGAACATGCAAGATGATGAATGTCTGTCTCTGTGGTTTCAGAGTCACTTCTCAGTCAAGAAATCTGCGGCCGTGTTAGGGATGGGCAGCGACAACGTGTTCACGGTGCGATGTGATGAAAGGTGAGTCTTACACAGAGAGGGACTAAACAACGCAATACAAAAGACGTGTTTACTCACCTGGACTGGCTTTCACATGTCTGCGTGAGACCTTCCGGATTTCCACAAGCATGTGTGCAGATAAAAATATTTCAATGATTTCCAAAGGGCTACTTTGCTTTTTACACAAAGACATATTTTTAATGGTTCGTGGATGTGAAGCACATTTTCCCCCCAACTTTGACATGCTGATGACCCTCAACAACCATCAACTTCCTAGTTCTTCTTAGACCCTCTCTTGCAAAATTTCTAAATTGACTTCAGCATTATGATGGCAGCGCAGTGACATCATACAGCAAGAAAGTTTTTGGTTTAATCCCTGCATCAGCCATAAAATTTCTGTTCTCCCACTGCATGCATGGACTTTATCAAGCACTCCTGTTTCCTCCCACAGATCCAAAAATGCTCTTAAAGCTGTGGTCTACGATTTGAAACCGCAGCCTGCCCCCCCTTCCCTCACCTCTCCCCCCCCCCTGTTCCAAGATCCCGCCCCCAGCTCGTGGTGCCTCATATAAGCCCCCTCGGACAGAGCTACGAGCGACTAGCACAATATATCAGCAGCGAACTCAATCAAAAACAGCTTAGCTCAACTGAAAGTATCAAACACGACAGACATCCCCCTTGTAACACACAGCAGTAGCCATTTCAGTTGGATCGGCGGCAATGCGGGTCTGGCGCCGCCAGAGCGGAGCCGAGTGTGGGGGAGGATTTATCTTTCTCAGCCTGTCCTCCCCAGCTCAGCTTACAGTGCAAACGATTAGCGGCTAACAGGCTAACCCGCTCCCCTACAAGTTACTAGCCCGTGCAGGCACAAACTAACCAGCGTTATTCAGCAGTCATCTCCCACTGAGGTAAACAAAGCCATTACCTGATCAACCAGGGGCGAAACGGTCGATGCTGAAGGTCTGACGGCCGGCTGAGGCTATTCGTTAGCCGTTAGCCGTTAGCCCGCTAACAGGCCTCAACCCGCGGGCAGAGCTCCGTTGGGCCCCGCGGGAGAGGGAGGTGGCTTCGGTCTCGGCGCTAGGCTTTTCCGGCTCCATGATAGTTCAGTAGCTAACGCTGCTAGCTGCTCACCAGAGGTAGAGGGGAGGAGATGGGACCATGACGCACTACGCATGCTCAGCTCCCCCACAGTATCATGCAGTGGGTGAGAGGGGTTGTCCATAATGGATGCGAGCTTTGCCAGCATCCTCCTCTCGCCCACCTCCTCCAGGGAGTCTAAGGAGGAGTCCAGGACAGAACTGGCCCTCCTGACCAGTCTGTTCAGTTTCTTCCTGTCCCGTGCTCCCTGCTCCCCAGCAGACCACTGCATAGAAAAGTGCAGAAGCCACCACAGAGTCATAAAAGGTCCTGAGCAGAGTCCTGCACACTCCAAAGGACCTCAGTCTCCTCAGGAGATGGAGACGACTTTGACCCTTCTTGTACAAGACATCCGTGTTGTGAGACCAGTCCAGTTTATTATTGAGGTGTACACCCAGGAATCTGTAGGACTCCACCATCTCAATGTCCAGACCCTGGATGTTCACAGGTGCAGTGTGGGGTGTCCTCCTCCTGCGGAAATCCACAACCATCTCCTTTGTTTTGCTGGTGTTAAGCTGGAGGTGATTTCCGTCACACCAGTCGACAAAGTCAGAGATGACAGCCCTGTATTCCCGCTCGTCCCCCTGCGATACGCATCCAACAATGGCCGTATCGTCGGAGAACTTCTGGAGGTGACAGCTCCCAGAGTTGTAAGAAAAGTCCGAAGTGTACAGGGTGAAGAGAAAGGGGGAGAGCACTGTCCCCTGCGGTGCTCCCGTGCTGCAGACCACCATGTCAGATACACAGTCCTGGAGCCTCACAAACTGTGGTCTGTTGGTGAGGTAGTCTACAGTCCATGCAGCCAGGTGACAGTCAACCCCCGCTACTTCAAGCTTCCCCCTGAGCAGTGAAGGCTGGATTGTGTTGAAAGCACTGGAGAAGTCAAAAAACATGACCCTCACAGTGCTGCCGGTGTTCTCCAGGTGAGACAGGGATCTCTGCAGGAGGTAGATGACGGCGTCGTCCACCCCAATGTTCTGTTGATAGGCGAACTGCAGAGGATCCAGATGAGAGCTCACCATGGGGCGGAGGTTCCTCAGAACGATCCTCTCCAGGGTCTTCATCAGGTGAGAAGTGAGGGCCACAGGTCTGAAGTGGTTGGGCTCCCTGGGGTGCGCTGTCTTCGGGACAGGAATCACGCAGGAAGTCTTCCACAGTACTGGGACCCTCTCCAGGCTCAGGCTCAGGTTGAAGATGTGCAGTATCACCTGACAGAGCTGGTCTGCACAGTCCCTCAAGAGTCTGGAGCTGATGCCATCAGGACCCGTGGCCTTTCTTGCCTTGATCTTTCTCAGCTCACTTCTCACTTGGTCTGCTGTTATGGAGAGGCCGGGGGCAGTGGGGGTGGTGGTGGAGGATGTGAGGGGTGGGGGTGGTGATGATGGTGGAGAGCTGAGACGGTGTGGAGAAGAAGCAGACGGGTCGTTTCTAGGAAGAGTGGGGGGAGGAGTGGGAGCAGCGTCAAATCTATTGAAAAACAGATTCAGCTCGTTGGCCCACTCCTGATCTCCTGCCTCAGGTCCCCGCCCATGGCCCCTGCTGTGACCTGAGATGTTTTTCAGGCCTCTCCAGACCTCTCTTGCGCTGTTCTGTTGCAAGAGGTTTTCCATCCTGGTCCTGTAGCTGGCCTTTCCTTCCCTGATTTTCTTCTTCAGCTCCTTCTGCACCCTCCTCAGCTCCTCCTTGTTCCCAGATCTAAAAACCCTTCTCTTCTCCTTCAACAGGGCTTTGAGTTCAGGGGTCACCCAGGGTTTGCTGTTCGAGAAACACCGTACTTTCTTGGTGGGTACGGTGTTCTCTGTGCAGAATTTAATGTAGTCCATAATGCAGTCTGTCATGGCGTCAATGTCCTCACCGTGTGGGCTGCACAGAACATCCCAGTCTGTGGTCTCAAAGCAGTCCTGCAGCGCCTCAGTGGCCTCATCAGACCACTCTTTCACATACCTGATGGTGGGGGGTTGTTTCTTCACCATAGGTATGTAAATGGGCTGCAGTCTCACCAGGTTGTGATCAGAGCGGCCCAGCGGGGGGAGGGGGGAGGAGGAGTATGCATCCTTGGTGTTTGCATACAGTAAGTCCAAAGTTTTATTGTCTCTGGTTGTGCAGTCCACGTACTGGCTGAAGGTAGGGAGAGTGGAGGAGAGCGATGTATGATTGAAGTCCCCAGAGATGATGATCAGGGACTGAGGGTGAGATGTTTGTAGCTTGGACACTTCACCATGGAGGAGCTCACAGGCTGCAGCAGCATCAGCCGAGGGGGGGATGTACACTGTGATCGTGATGACGTGCGAAAACTCCCTCAGCAGATAATATGGCCGCAAACTGACCGCCAGCAACTCAATGTCCTTAGTGCAATGTCCAATGTGTTGGGAGGACTGTGCCATAAAGTTCATTCTCTCAGCTGATGTTATCAATATATGAAATAAAGCATGACACCAATTAATTGGAGGGCCCAATTCATTCGAAAAAACAAACAAACAAACAAAAAAAAACAGGATTTTCATGGGCCCCTCTCCCTACTCGGGCCCTGGGTAGTCAGGTCCACTTTTCCCCCCACTACCACGCCCATGAGTGTGCATATGAGACTCGCAAGTCCAACTGTGGATATCTAAGAAGTTTCAAGGGTGGTATTGATATTTTTTCCTTCCCCAAGACACAAGAAGAAAGCTAGATGGAGATGGAGCACAAGGACACCTGCACATGTTCTAAAGTAAAGTCGAATAAACATTAGCTAACCATAGCTCTGTGTGAGCAAA
Organism: Scarus forsteni; assembly: GCA_036419115.1. Classification (NCBI taxonomy): domain Eukaryota; kingdom Metazoa; phylum Chordata; class Actinopteri; order Labriformes; family Labridae; genus Scarus; species Scarus forsteni. Next base: position 4,528,928 of record JAZDUH010000087.1, on the reverse strand, counting down.
ATAATACTTGTAAGAGATAGAGACAAGTTCTGACATACTGATATCTTTTAGCATTTTGTGAACGGACACCCTAGAAATGGGCAAACACATTGATAATGAAAGCTAACTTAACATTTATTTCAAAACAAACAGTGTAGCCTATGTTGACTTACCCTGCTGTTCAAGAACGTTGTTGTTCTTGTTTGTGATTGTTTTTTTTTTGTTTCTTTTTAAGATTTTATTTGTGAAAAGGTAACATAAACAGTGATATAAGACAGACAACAGAGAGAGAACAATAAAATAAAAGAGAAATTAACAGTAACAGACAGACAAAATAAAGACATATACAAATAGGGAAAGTTTTAACAGTTTGTGGTTGGTGTAATGCCACAAGTTGGGAGGTCGATTTTCTTATCTGATATCTAGTAAACAAGAGCAGAGGAAGAAACACAATAATAAAAAGAAAAATACATCAATAAATAAATTAAAATAAACAGGGAAACAAATCACTGAAAGATATAGATACATATGTATATATATATATGTTTGTTTTGGTGAATGGTATGAGTCATCATATGCGTATGTGCACAAATGGGGAGGTCTACATGTATACATGCATATATATGTGTATGGGGGGATATGTGGGTGTGTCTGCATATATAAATACATTTTAGTCCTCTATGAACTCTATCATACTAAATTTATTTTTGTTTCTCTCCCTTGTTTTTATATTTTGTTATAGTCTCAAAGAAACCATTTCCCTGAACTCTGATCTGCCTTTTTTATGTATAGGAGTCCAAAGATACAGAAGTATAGATTCAAAACTGTCCGCCAAATTGTTATTGCTACTGTTTTGTTTTGTTTAAAGTATCTATTTTGGAATTTGTTATGTGCACGAATTTGAATAAAACATTTGTTAAAAAAGAAAAATCACATTATTGAATTCTAAGACATTGTCGTAGCTGATAATGGTAGTGAGGACACATACTGTATCTAAACACACATATAAAGTACATACATGCACACATACTGTATGTATACACACTCATATATGTGCATAAACTCAGATATATAAAAACACATATTCACATCTGCATACTTAAAGTACATACAGTAGCCTATATACAAACAATGTGTTCTTTCTGATATCACTGAAGAATTTGACCAGAAAATAGATATTTCCTTTGTAATATCACTCACCAGTATTGCTAAAAACTCCATATTTCTTATTCTAGGAAGAAAAGTTTGACCGGCATAGTAACAGTAACCAAGGGTGGTGGGGCTTGGCAACGGTTGACTAAGAAAGTCCCCAAAAAAAAAAAGAGCAAAAGCTGGTTCAGACCTATACTAATAAAGAAAACTAAAAACTAATAAGTATGCCTTTGGTCTGTGGGAGGAAACACATGCACCTGACAAAAACCCACACATGCACAAGGAGAACATGCAAACTTTACACGGAAGGCCCCAGTCAACTTCTGAAGTCAAACCAGAAACCTTTACTGTGACAGAGATTTTATTTTGCAGGGATAAGTAGCTCCAAAACGGCAGATCTTACTGTCCCAAATGCCCCACGGTAGAGGTGGTCAAGGCATCTGCAGGAAAAACTGTAACTGAGAGTATAAAAGGCAAACTGATAAATCAAGAACACGATCATCAGTATCTTCATAATGTGACAGGCTGTGCAGACACAACCATGACTGATTATCCAGCCGATGGCTGATCAATTATCTTTCAGAAGTGCAATAGTTCAACTGGTGACCATGTAACTGAGTTTATCTTCATCCGTCCATCATCTATACTGCTTTTCTTTTTTCAGGTTGCAGGTCGGCTAGATCCTAATTCAGCTAACACTTGGCAAGAGGAGGGGTACACCCTGCCAGCCAATCTCAGGGCCACATATAGAGACAGGCAACAATTCCAATTTCTGACCAATTTAGAGTCACCAATTCACTTAATAGCTTGTCTTTGATCTGTGGGGGAAACCAGGGTGCCCAGAGAGAACCCACAAAGGCACAGGGAGAACATGCAATCTCGAATCAGCTATCTTCTTCCTGTGAGACCACCATGCCAGCATATTTTTGAAACAGTGATTTATAGAACACCTCACAATGAAACGTCAGAGAGTTTCACTTCTACCAAAAGTCATCAATTAAAATGGTCGCTAGTTTAACCGTAACACCAGGACAGCTTGGATGATGGGAGACGACATAGAAACAGAGTGCAGGTGATAATGAGGTCTGACCATTGAGCATTAGTTGCTAAGCAATATTTGATGATAACTTTAATTATTTTTGGATATTTTGTTATGTTTACTCTCAGAATTACCCCCACGTTTGCAGTTTACTCCTGACACAACAGGAAGCTATATACAGTCTGAGATCTTTTGCCCCCTCTAGTGGTGATACAGGCAATTAAATGAACAAAAACACTCATGACAAAGAGGATGCAAATATGAGGATGTTCATCAAAGGTATAACATGCATGCTGTCTGTTCTCTTCAGAGGGAAAATGATTCCAGTTGAGCTTGAGTCTTCAATCATCATCGCTGAGAAAAAGGTAGGACTAAAGAGTGAATGAAATGAGACAAAAAAGTGTTTTATAAGGTCACCTAATTGAAAAACTATTTGATTAATGCAGTAAAGTAACAGCCTCTCTGTCTCTCTCTGATGGTCAGGGTTTCATTCCCTTCTATGTGAATGCCACGGCGGGCACCACAGTGTACGGAGCCTTCGATCCCTTCAACGAGATTGCAGATATCTGTGATAGACACAACCTGTGGATGCATGTCGATGTAAGTTGTTCCCGAACTGACCTCTCTTTGTCTTTTTCTTTCTTCATTTTCAGCTTTATCCATACACTGAAAAACACTATTTTTGCCATAGTCAACTGCAGAAAACTACACAGTTGCTGAAAAAAGTGTACATGGATAAATACTAAAACTAGATTAAATTAAATTTTCATCAACAAATAAAAACTAGACTGAAATGTTCTACAAGGACTTAGTCCAATCAGCCCAAATTTCATCATGTAGAAATTAGGGACAAGTTAGGAATATATCCAATCACTCTGATTGTGTGGAAAGGTCAGATGAGTTTAAAGGGACATCCAATCACAGCTGCCTTTACTTTGAAGTGGTGGGATAAGTTGAGGAGCAATCCAATCAGAGCTGCTCTCTTTATGAATTGATATATTCATGTAGAACAGGTTCACTGTTGTCAACTCTGATATTGTAACTGAGATGCTCTGCCAGGTAGCCTTAATAAAGATGATGGCATTTCACACAAAAGTTCAATTTGTTTCTGTTCATTTATACATTCAAACTTTACCAGCATTCAGGAAAGGGTTATTAGATGTTTCATTTTATCCAAGAAGAAAATCTGACTTCAGAAATTTAAGGAAACAGAAAAAATGCCTTAGATTTCATGTTTAAGTCGACAAAATTAACAGTAGATTTTGTCATCTAAAATGTTGTGAAATTTCATCAATGACAACTAGACTAAAATTAAAGCAATTTAGAGTAATTATTACTAAAAGTACAACATGTTTTAGATAAAAGATGATAACTAAAAATAAATGTAAAATAATTGTCAAAATTAACAATGTTGAAGAATTAAGACCTTGTTTACACAATGAACTGCTAAAAATTAGGCATTTTTCAAAGTTTTTATACTCAGCAGTATATATATATATATATATATATATATATACAGCCCCCTTGCTAACAGATCCATTAAAATGACCAAAAACTGTAAGTACACACAGGCAGATATTGGACCCCTTGAAAGGGTATTGCTGCAGACCTCTACCAGCACAGTCAACCTTGTGGAGTTGCTAAAGCAGCTCCATTATACGAAAAAAAACATAGTGAGAAATTTGAATTAACTATGATTTTGCTGAAAATAACACTTAACGGGGTCAAAGCCTTGCAGTCATGTCTTCATGCCCTCTTGCACAGAGGGTGTTGGTGCAGGTGGCTCCATTTATGGCCAGTGAAAGGGGTTTTACCCAATTCAAGGGGCCAAAGGCTTAAATAATGAAACAATAACAGCATTAGTAAAACTGTTATTTTTAACAATGTTACTCCCAACTCTGCTCAGAACCCAAGCATTGTTTCAGAAGTTCAGCAAACTTGGTGATGGCATGTACAATAAGCCTGATCACACAAATCTCTGACTGAGACTAAGGTGATCATAATACGCAAGTGTTATATCCATCCAATGAAATGCTCCCAGCATTTTGAATCAAAACAAGCCAAAATAGTGTACTTTTTCTCAGTCTGTTGTGGTGCATGTCTGGAAAGGAATTTGTCTCTTCAGGCAGCGTGGGGCGGCGGCCTGCTGATGTCAGACAGACACAGGATGAAACTTCAGGGCATTGAAAGGTAACCTCTTACAAACAAGCACTGGGTTTTGTGTGGGATAGAGCTCTTGAATTCTGAGATAATACTCACAGATATGTCACTGTTATATAAGAAAGCAAACAATGATCTATTGATTGGTATATCTCTGATGTTGCTGTCCTAGCAGGCTTCTGATTGAAGCAGAGAATCTGTGCCGACAGAAGTAAATCATGACTCTTTGCTGATGGATCTTAATAAAAACTTCAATGTTATTCAAACCATCTAACTCACAGGGAGCAAGTTAACGTCATTGTCCATCCCTCTGATCAGTGTGTTTCCTTTGTCAGAATTGAAGCATGTGTCTGTACGCTGATTTTGTAAGTAATAGCTAACGTGTTGATTTCAGAGCCTGGTCTGTGACTTGGAACCCTCACAAGATGATGGGAGTCCCTCTGCAGTGCTCTGCCATCCTGGTCAAGAAAAAAGTAAGAAGTTATCACAGCACTTAAATTCTCTCTGCATCTTTGGCCCTGTCTACACAGACAGAAACATTCTCTGTAAAGAAGGCACTGTTTCAAGAAATGTGGCTGTCCACATGAAAACACTGAAAATGCAGTAGTACATATGCCAGGCCTGTAAGTGGCACTTTGCACACCAAATCTTTCTTTCCAGAAGGCTACTGTAAAATTTACAACAACCTTTTTACAGTTTACAAGATAATGTAACATAATGTGGTAAAAAGTAATTACACCGGACCATTTGGAGTTGCTGCATAATTTATCTGATGACTGTAGGCAGAGGCAGAGTAATGCTACCCATTGATTCCCAGTGCTTGAGCGAAGCTAATTAGCGGTGGGTGAGCTCTGTCCATCTCTTCCTTCTACTTCCTTCGAAAGAATGGTGTCTGTGTGCTTGTCATGGACTTGGTGGTGAGGTAAGATACAAAAGCCAAAATAGGTTGGTTTATCCCTTTAAGAGAGTGATAATCCAATTTTTCCTAAAATTATCCATATACATTGTTCACATAGAAACGTGTGGACAAAATACCTGTTAGATTAAAAAGTTGTGGGGGGGATATGCCTGAATTTGCCTCTCAGTTTGGTCACTACTGTTGGGATTTGTAATTATTTCTTTATTAATTTCTACATTTAATCAGTTGGTACAGAAAAACTACAAACTTTATTATTTTAATGGCACAGCTTTGTGCAGTAATGACCTCCTCCATCTGGGGTAGGGATGTAATGGTTACCGGTAAAATGGTAAACTGTGTTAAAATTTTAACGCGGTGTCAATCATGACGTTATTGATAGGCTTGTATGAAAAAAGCTGTCCATTCAGGAGTCTTGCCAAGAACGATGTTATTGGAAAACCGTGGATGACTAAAGGACTTCAAAATGCCTGCAAGAAAAAAAATATTTATATAGATGTATTCTAAAATAAAGGTAAAAAGAAGCAGATGATAGGTATAAAAAGTATAAGAACAAATTAGTATGGATAAGAGGACATAATTTGCTGAATAAAAATAAAAACAATATAAAGGCTACATGGGGAATAATAAATAGTGTAATTAAAAAAGATCAGATAAAGCCAGCATTTCAAAATTATTTTGTGAAAGAAAATTGTGACATGATAAAACTGAAATTGTAAATGAGTTTAATAGTTTCTTTTGTAAATGTAGGTCCTAGTCTTGCAGCAAACATACAAATAATAAAAGATAATACATATGAAAGCATGATAAAGGACAATGTGAATAGTATTTTTCTTGGTAGGGTAAAAAAGGAAGAATTATTCAGTATTGTGAAAAGGTGTGCAAGCAAAGGGTCCACTGACTGTGTAGGTATGGACATTATATTAGTTAAGAACATAATTGAATTGATTATTGAACCATTTACATATATGGGCCATTCTACCGAATTTGTCCAAAGTGCAGGGTTGGAATTTTTTTTTCAAAGTGTTTTTTTTCCCAAAACTTTTTCCATACATATGTTGTACCATATCTAAGGTACATATATCTTGTATAGTGCAGTCAATATTCATATTTTAATTTCTGCCTGTTCTTGAAATGTTTTTTCTACTCCCAAAATGTGTCACAACCGAAACATAGCAACACACTGCAATAAAAGGTATTATATTAATCTGTTCATATTGTACTTCCATGCCCCCTCTAAAGAATATTTTTACAAATTTTTCTTGAAGGGTTTTACAACAAAATCAATAAAAATGATATTTTAAACATTGTCCAAAGTTCAATTTCTAAGACTCATCAAAATCAAAATCCAATCTTTTCTTGTAAAATGAATTCCACTGATTATATAGATCTCAGAGTTAATGAGTTATGAAATTGAACAAACATTTAACGAATAGTCATCATAAAATGTTAATTGATGACTCAATATCCTTTATTTTTTACAAAACACCCAGTTTTTCGGTTGTGACTGCACTATTTTGGTAGTGACCACTATTTTTTTGTTTGCAAGGTTGTATCATATTCCCTCCACCTTATTGCTTAATATTAACTTCAAACATGTCTTACATTGGGAATATTATGAACACAAATGTTTATAATCAATCAGATGACATTCACTTTGAAGGCCAGCATTAGCCTACTCAAACATCACAACGCATCTACTGTAACATTACTTAAAGGTGCTATGAGGAGAATCTATTACCGGCGACATTAAGACTCTGCTACCCATGAGCACGCGCGGCGACTGCCGTAATGCTGTGTTCCAGTAACCATGGAACTGGGAGTGACATCATCTCCGACTTATCGGCGTTCCAGTTGAAGTCAGAAAAAAACATGCCGATCTACCAGGCTATTGTTAGCTGTTGTTAGCATACCCTGCGTTGTTGTTCACAAATATCACATGAGGAATGTGATTATCACTATGGCAGGATTTTTGTAAATATAAGTCTAACAATACTATGTATACAGCTGATCTAATGCGACACACCCCAGTCAGAAGTGCAAATACATTGATTATTACAGGAGCTAAATAACTGTTCACACTGGGGGCATCCACCTTCGATTGTCAACTCGGGGGTGGCGAGGTTTCACCGAGATCCCAGCAGGAAATTCCCTCTTCGGGGGACGTCTCAGTTGTAGTCTCCTACTTGGAACTCAGAAATTCCAACTTCCAACTACAACTCGCACCACAGGCCAAAGTGTGTGTTTGTTGTGATGCTAAATGAATGAAAATCGGACCTTCCTCAGAACTCTGCATTGCTTTACAACTTCTTTTTTCAACAACTTTCAGGATGCAGGCGACGAGGTTATGTATCTCTTTCTAGTTACGTAGCGGTAGTTTTTGATGTGTGACAACAAGAAATTTTTAGAAAACTTAGTTTTCTAAACTCGTAGTTTTGTAGCTGGCCATATATCACTACTTACAGCTTGGTGCTCTAAGACGTGTCCGAATAATATGCATTTGCTCTAGTTTTAATTGTCTTGTTCCTGAAGTTGAGTATCCAGGCCAGTCCAGCCCTGTCCGACCCGACCGGAAGGCTAAGGAATAGCATTTACAGATAACCTATTTTGATGCTATTAAACTCATCTTAAAGTGTGTATTTCCATCAGGCATATACCTAAAAGGGAGACTTTTTTTTAATTATTTAGAAACTCCTCACAGTCTCTTTAAAACATCTTATTTTAAAAAATACACACACCAGAAAGTGTTATGCAAGAACTTTAATGAACTTAAAACAAAACAAACAACTTCTTAAGAATAACGTGGTCGACACCCTTGGGCTAAAAGTCTAGTTTTTCAAATATTTTGTTTTGCCATATTGGTGTTTTTTTTCATTTCTCCCTGTTGCTTTCTCCTGATGCTTTATAATATAAAACATGAATCAGCATTATCTACATGTTTTAAGAGGTAATAATGATCAAACATTGACTTAAGTGAGTGGACCATTACATGTTGTCACAACCGAAACTCTACCATCTGTTTCGGTTGTGACAATTTTAGCTAATTTTAGCTAATAACTAAAAAATGCTACCAACCACATGGCCAGCAAATGGATGTTTGAACAGGTGTACACCCATAAAAACATAATGTGTTGCATTAAACCTCCAAAAGTTTACCTAATTACAGAGAATATGTGTTTGGTAGTGACAATTAAAAATGTTCCCGACAGATTTTCAGATTTTGGAACACATTTACTCCAAAATGATGAGAGGTAACTACTCACCATGATGCCATGAGGTAGAGGGATGCTGAGTCTCTGCCTGATCAAAAATGCAGGGGTGTGGCTAAAAACAGGCTCAACCTATGTGGTAAAACTATCTGTGTTTCGAGTGTGACATGAAAGCGTGGGACAACATTTTTTGAATGATCTTTTTAAAATAAAAAAATAAACCCACAATACATCCAAATCTTTTCAATGCTGTTTAAAAGAAATCAACAAGATATTTTAAAAAACATCATTGAAAAAAATACAAAATTTTTTTAAGTATTATTTTCATAGGTTGAAATTTAGGGCTTAGGGGTTGGGACAACCACTCCCCAATAGAAAGTACACTATAAATGATGATTTTGTAGATATTTAGCTTATTACTATCTATTTGCTGTTTTGTGTGTTAAATAGATCATAACAGAATCTTAGTAAAT